>JADRCD010154496.1:0-23855 GCA_019843815.1 Montemys delectorum | reverse complement strand
AGATGTGCAGTTTGGTCTTCATGTGGGTCCCCAGCAACTGGAGTGGGAGGCTATCCCAAAAGCTGTTGCCTGTACATGGGATATATTCTACTAGCTGGGCTGCCTTGTCTGGCCTCAGTAGGAGAGGAGCACCTAGCCTGGAAAAGATTTGAAGTGCCAGGGTGGGGGCATACCCAAGGAGGGGTCCTACCTCCTCAAAGGAATGGGGGCAGTATTGTGGGAGAGGACAACCAGGAGGGAGGCAATGAGCTGGATGTAAAGTGAATAAGTGACCCCCTGAAAGCCCTGAAAGATTCAAAGGAGATAGGAGAAGGGGGATTCAAGTTTAAAGGCTTTCCTCTGTTTTCTCAACTCAAACACTAATTCAACACACTATTGTCACAAATGGGAACGAAGCCTGGCCCTAACCCTTCTAGAGCTGGGGATTGCTAGCTCAGAGACCTCTTGCTTGAATGGAGTTTGGGATAGTAGGAGTGACTGGCAATTTTCTGGCCACGGTGAAATTGCTGCAGGCCAGGCTCTGATGGATGTGAGGGAACCTCTGGGAGGTGACTCAGCAACATCAGGCCAGATCAGGTTCATCTAAAGCTGGGTGTGCAACCTTTCTCCAAAAATGCTTAAATGCTGTCGAGCTAAGCAGAGAAGCTGATCGAGGTGGGCCCAGTAAACACAATGCTGAGGACATTAGGCTATTCAGGGATGGGCGGGGGGAGGTCAGTGGCTCCCATCGCTGATTCTAGGCTATGGGTAGAGACAAATGGTAGCCTAGGATTCTGTTCTCTATGTGCACTTCCCAGGCTCAGGATCCTCTGCACCACTGTGGGTGTCCAAGCATGCCGGTCTCTCTGTGAGGTGGCTATAGTGTTGCTTCTTCATAAAAATGACCTCGTGACTCCTGAAAGGCTTGCCAATTTTCTTGGTCATAAAAGGTGTGGGCACCGATAGAGGCTCCTTAAACAGCCTGGAACTCAGGCCACTGTGGGAAGATCTGCTCCCTGGTGAACTCCCATAAGCATCAACCAGTGCCCAGAATATTTACTAAGAGCAGGAAGAAGTAGGGGGTACAGTGCCTGGTCATCAGTGGCCTGCTGAGGAAGCTGCGGGCTGATTCTGCAAGAGTCAAGGAGAGGAGGCTTCAGCTGCGAGGGCATTGATTGTGACTTTGATATTTAGGTTAAGGAGAGGGACTTCCGGTTAAGGAGAGGGACTTCCCGCTGGATATCTTGGAGGACATCCACACCACGCAGATGCAGGCAGTAATGAATTCTTTAAGAGGCAGCTGAGGTAGGAGAATTCTGAAACCTCAGGAGGGCTTCGAGGGGGCGCCTGGCATGAGTCACTCCTGGCAGCTTCCCACTCACGACTCAAACCATTGCACCTAGAGGAAAAGGTGGCAGGCTGTGAGCGGAGGGAGGGATAGGGAACAAGAACTCTCCGTTCTCAGTATTGTAGCTACCGCAAGGGATGCTGCTCGGCCTTCCTTTCCCTGCTTCCTTAGATCTAAGGGGTATCACGAGAGAAGCCACTAAGCTTTGGGACAGGACTGGCTCATTTTCACAAGATGTGCCAGTGTGTGAGCAGCCCCCAGGTACTCCGAGCCTTCTTTATATCTGCTGTAAAAAGCCTGCTTGGAATCTTGGGAAGATGGAGGATGGCCTTTAGCAAGCTCATCTTCCACACAGACTCCTTTCCTCTGTTTTGGTTTCCCATGTACTTAGCCTTTTAAGGGAAAAGCAACAATACCTCTGTGTCCCGGGCACAGACAAAAGCAGCTTTAATCAACACGGTAACCGGGAGGAAGGGATTGATTTGTTCTTCTCACGCCAAGCTGAGCACACGACAGGATATGGTTTGGAATATCAATGTCCCGAAAGTGAGGGCCACTCAGAACAGAAACTGTCTTGTTTGAGAAGATTTATTTCCTGTGTCATTTTTCATGGCTCATAAAAGGTGATGGATGAACTTAATTTTTAGTCTAATTTCTTGCCATGCAGTTCAGTAATTTTCAAGACAAACTCAAATTATAAAGACTCTAGGATTACTCAATGCAATGAAGAGTTGAGGACATCTAGTTGTATATAGATGCATGGCATGTTTAATTTTTCAAGGCAGCCAAAGAAGAGGTGATTAGAAATCCCAGTTCACATGTAAATCATGTCATCTGCAGGGCTGGCTTCTGCCACTTCCAGGTATATCCCTGGTCTCCCTATAGGAAAAAAGAAGATTGACCTTATTTGTTATTCGTTGATCAGTTTTGTAATAGGATGGAGCCGTGCCACCAGTACACAGGAAGAGCATACCGTTTATTTTCCTGGGTATTTTGTATCTTTTAATTAAAACAGATATTTGAATTTTTTTAGAGTACATGGAAAAGTAGTCCTTGATGGGATGTATGAAAATCTGCTTGGGTTTTAAAATGTATTTAGCTTTGATTTTTTTCCTATAGGTTTTAAATATCCAGAAGGTGCTTAAGAACCCAGATCTCCGTTGCTATGAAATTAGCAATGTGGTATAGCGGCGGAACCCTCAGAGTTTTAGAACCAATCTGAATCAAGAATTATGAGACCTGTGATCGTCAGACAAATGAGAGTGGGCAGTGAGAAGCAAATATTGCACACAGAGCTGGAAACAGCGGTGCACACCTGTAGCTCCTTACTCGGGAGTCAGAGACAAAAGGGCTGAGGGTTGGAAGTCAGCTCATACTACATAGGGAAACCTTAGCTCACCCAACAATAATCACAAGTCTGAGGATGGACAATGCTGGGCTTTCTCTGCACATAAATAATAGATTAAATTACGTGAGTGTGATTGAGTACAGGCCAGGTCATTAGTCCTGTGACAGAGGCTAATAATTTGTACTGAGGGCTTTTTTATTTAATTCTTCTACATATCTAATTCAGTCTTTCATGAGTCTAAGAGTGCCCTAAAAAACAAAATCCAGTTTTTAAAAAAGTCATATTCTAGGTTGTATCTTGGCTTAAATGGGTTCCTGTTTACTAAACAGTGTTAGGTTAAATTAAATATGCTGTTTCCTAAGGAGGAGGCCTTCCTTCCAATAATCTCTTTGAAAACTGAGAAAGGCAAATGTTCAAACAACCACAAGCTTTGCTCTCTATCATTGACAATAACCTGAACAGAATTCTTCTCTCAGCAACTGAACCTCGGTGACATTGTACATGCTCAGAATGGTAATTTCATTCTGAATGACAACAGTGTGCCAGACACAGTCTGAGGGTAAAAAAGATGAAGCCCAGGTCCATACATTATAGTTCTGGTTCTCAGGCTGGAGCAGTCTTCAGAGCTCAGCTAATTATGCATTTGTTTATTTAGACTTCTTTATTTTTATGATTATGGTTGGTTTGTATTCATGTGTGTATGTCTGTGTGTCAGGTGCATTCTGTGCCCTGAGAGGCCAGAAGAAGGTGTAAGATCCTCTGGAATAGGAGTTACAAACAACTGTCAACTGCTTGTGAGCCACTATGTGGCTGCTGGGAGTTGAACCCCACTCCTCTGGAAGAGTAGCCAGAGCTCTCAATCACTGATCCATCTGTGCACACATGTGTATACTTAGGTGGGGGCAGCCATGTCCCACAGCGTTTGTGTGGAGGTCAAAGAATAACTTGCAGGGGTTCGTTCTCACCTTCCAATCATGTGGTTCTTGGGAATCAAAGTAAGGTCTCAGGCTCGGTGGCAAGTGCCGTTGGCTGATGAGCCATCTCACTGGCCCATTTTTTTTTTCTTTTTAAGAGAGTTTTAAGGCTCTCTGGGTTGGTGTCCTGAGCGGACCTTGTGTGCAAGCTCTGCAGCCAGTCACACAACACCCAGAGGAAGCTCCACTCCCAGTTGCTCTGACACTCTCAGGATCAGAACTGAGGAAGACTCAACATCTGTCCCAACACCGGGAGTAACTGGGTCCAGCAGGACCAGGCACACAGGAACTCCGCCAGCAGAGTGGCTCAGGTTCCTTCTGGTCTCTCTGGGCTGGTATCCTGAGCAGACCTTGGGCCCAGGCTCTACACTCAGTCCCATAACACCCAGAGGAAGCTGCTGCACTCCTAGGTGCTCTAACAAGCCCAGGGTCACAGGATCCCAGAATTACAGGGTCACAGAGACTGCCTGACTCTGAGGAGTTCTGATACAACCAAGGTCACAGGAAGGACTGACTCCAGTCAGATTTAGCAAGGGCACGTAGCACTAGAGATAACCAGATGGCGGGGGTGGGGGGGAGGCAAGCGTAAGAAAATAAACAACACAAACCAAGGTTACTTGGCATCATCAGAACCCAATTCTCCCACCATAGCCAGTCCTGGACACACCATCACACTGGAAACGCAAGATGCAGATCTAAAATCACTTATCATGATGATGATACAGGACCTTAAGAAAGACATAAATAGCACCCTCAAAGAAATACAGGAGAACACAGGTAAAGAGCTAGAAGCTCTTAAAGAGGAAACACAAAAATCCCTTAAAGAACTACAAGAAAACACAATCAAACAGCTGAAGGAAATGAGCAAAACTATCCAGAATCTAAAAATGGAAATAGAAACAATAAAGCAATCAGAAAGAGAGACAACCTTGGAGATACAAAACCTAGGAAAGAAATCAGGAGTCACAAATGCAAGCATCACCAACAGAATACAAGAGATAGAAGAAAGAATCTCAGGGGCAGAAGACACCATAGAAAATAGTCAAAGAAAATGCAAAAAGCAAAAAGCTCCTAACCCAAAACATCCAGGAAATCCAGGACGCAATGAGAAGACCAAACCTAAGGATAATAGGTATAGAAGAGAGTGAAGACTCCCAAGGTAATGGGCCAGTAAATATCTTCAACAAAATTGTAGAAGAAAACTTCCCTAACCTAAAGAAAGAGATGCCCACGAACATACAAGAAGCCTACAGAACTCCAAATAGACTGGACCAGAAAAGAAATTCCTCCTGACACATAATAATCAAAACACCAAATGCACTAAACAAAGAAAGAATTTTAAAAGCAGTAAGGGAAAATGGTCAAGTAACATATAAAGGCAGGCCTATCAGAATTACACCAGACTTCTCACCAGACTGTGAAAGCTAGAAGATCCTGGGCAGATGTCATACAGACCCTACAAGAACACAAATGCCAGTCCAGGCTACTATACCCAGCAAAACTCTCAATTACCATAGATGGAGAAAATAAGATATTCCATGACAAAACAAAATTTACACAATATCTTTCCACAAATCCAGCCCTACAAAGGATAATAGATGGAAAACATCAACATAAGGAGCGAAACTACACCCCAGAAGAAGCAAGAAAGTAATCTTTCAACAAATCCACACAAATCTAATTCTACCTCTTACAACAAAAACAACACGAAGTGACAATTACCTTTTCTTAATATCTTAATATGAAAAATTAAGATTACGAACATATCCTAAGTGATTGAAATCCAAAAATATGAGGAATTAGAAATTTGTTGATTGTCATCCAATGGTCTCTCTAATTTGGCAATTGGAGAAATAGGTCCAATATTGTACAATCTATATATACTTTCAGCTTGTTTGTGACAGTGTCTTGCTATGTACAACATAAGGGTCTTGAAATCTTGCTTCTCCTATCTCAGCCTCTCTATTAGTAGTATTGTTTATTTCATGTTTTTACACTATACTATGGTCTTCATAACAGCTTATGTATTTCAAAAGTATTTATATACCCAAGGGAGACATAGACAATTAACTTGGGAAGTGGCTTGTAGGAAAGAAAACAACAAAGAGTGAGACTGAATGCTTTGCTTGACATTTGTAGCTCTTGTATCAAGTTTGAAGAAGAGGACTTTACAAGTTACTCTTTCTCTGAGATGAATGCTTTTCCAAATTATCACAGCTAATGGTTCTGTGCCACCCTCCAAGCAGAACCATTGTTCATTGAAACAGTTGGTGAATGACTTTATGGATAGACTATCTTAATACACGCACCATTTCTTAAATGAATGTAACCTGTTCTCTGTGGCCTGAGAATAAAGTCACTCACTCAAGTCAAATAGGTTTAACCATAGCAGGAAGTCTGTATCCAAAAATCATGCCTACAACTCATTCCTTGGCGCAGCAGAACTATCAACTCTCAGCTTAGCTATGATGGAGGTAAAATCCTTCTGTGATTTGAGGGTCATTGAAGTACAGCCTTATTACAATGAAATCCAATGTCTAAATATTGTTCTTATTTTGGGCTTGTACCACAGAAAGAGCCAAGATTTTAAACTCTACTAAATACAAAACAAACAAACAAAAAGACTTTACATATTTATGTTCATTTAAGAAAATACCAGTAGTGATGTATTATTTTGAAATATACAGTTAATATGTTTGGAGTTATTTGAAATTTATACTGAGAAAAACGTATGTATTTTCAGTATTGCTGTAGACAATCATCTACACAAGACTGTTAAATTGATTGTTTTATATCAAGTAACTTTTATAATACTCATTTTTATTGTTATAATATTTTATAAATTTTAAGGAATATGACAAAAAAGATATTGTAGGTATTGAAGAGGAGGTCTCTGGGAGGAGTTGGGGTACAAAAGGGAAACAAGAATGTGGTTTAATTCTATTTACTTAAAATATGTTTTTAAATGTTAACAAATTCAGACAAATTGAAATCATGTACCTTTTTTCATCATAATGCAATAAAAGTTAAAAAAAAAAAAAAAGAACCAGATATTGAGAGCACACAGTGGAAAAAAAAAAAGAGAGTTTTAAGAAACTGAGCAGCCATATGACATAGCCCCCGATCCCAATTCTAACCTTCACTCTCGTCATACAGAATGTTCTGTAAGCTCTTGTTTCTAGAAAAAATAAACATAGCCTAGAAACTAGCCAGTGGATAATCTAAGTGAGAATGAAGGGCTGGAGAGACGCCTCAGTGGCTAAGATCACTTGCTGCTTTGCAGAAGACAAAGGCTCCATTCTGGCACTCACAGGATAGTTCACAGCCATCTGAAAATCCACTTCCAGGGGACCCGATCCCTTCCTCTGACTGACCTCCATGGGCACCAAGCATTCATGTGCTGCACATATACACTCAAGCACACACATAAAATAAACAGAAGAAATATTTTTAAGAGAACAACAGCGTTAAAATCAAACAAGCCTCACTCTTACCCAGCCCTCCTGCCTTACCATTTGCATGATACTAGTTGAAGAAAGGGATTTAAAAATAGCTTTTCTTGAAAGAGCCAAGTCAATATCATCCTTAAAATAAAGTAACAGAGCCCCCCCCCTAAAAAAAAATCTATGTGATAAGGAGGAAATGGTTTGTTCCCTCACAGGGATTTTCTCATGGGTTTGCACACACTGAGCAGGACAAACACCTGAAATTGCTCCCAGCATTCTCCCACAAGCCTTTGCCTTGAAGTTCCAGCACCTAGCTTGGTTCTGGCTCCTAGGTTATGGCACTCACGCTCCTCTTTCAGTTTATGTTCATCCCACCTCAGACCCTTCTGCTCAGCATCATTCTTTGTGCTGACCTCCTTTTTGACTAGTCCCTAGGGTAATCCTTCTAGCTTATTATTCAGGAGTAAATTGATCCAGGCTCAAAGAGAGAGAGATTTAATACAAAGTGTTGCCGATATAGTATTGCAATTTAAACAGTATTGACTCTAGCAGTTTGAACACATATTGACTCTAACAAATGATGTTCAGCCGTGCCAATGTTGCCCACTCATTAAAACTGTTCCTTCTATGTTGTCACTGCGGTTGTTAGGGTCGGAGCCTGGACCTGGCAGCCCTCACAAGCCAGGCTTAGACACCTGTCCTCAGCAGGCCAATGAAAGAGACACAGAATAGTGAAAAGCAGAGAAAGATTTATTCAATGTGGTCACATTGACTTGAGGAACAAAGAAGTCCATTAACTCTCCACCCTCACCCATCATCAGGGTCCTAATGTGATGTTTACTTGAGAGAGAGAGAGAGAGAGAGAGAGAGAGAGAGAGAGAGAGAGAGAGAGAGAGAGAGAGAGAGAGGAAGAAAAAAAGAAAAAGTCATGGTCAAGGATGTGCTCCAGTCACTGAAAGGTATGTGAAATCTTTTTATAAGCCCCGCCCTACTCTGGCTGCCCCCCAGGCTTCAGCCTTTTTCTTCTCCAGCCTGGGGAAATTCCACATTCTTGAGGAGCCATTGTTTCAATAGTTTGATAACTAGAGGAATGGACAGAAGCATCTTTCAGTTGCATTGTCTGCACACTTCAGCAATCCATCTCCTTTGAAATCAGGCATTCATTCTTTCTCTTTCCCCAGCAATACATAGTTTTTACCTATCTTGTGTTAGCTTCTTGACTTGGTCATTTTTTAATTTGTATATTCTTTTGTTCTCTATAGCTGAAGTTACAGAAGATGAGCTGCCAACATGGTGCTGGGAACCAAATGCAAGCCCTCTGTAAGAGCAATGTGGGCTCTGACCCCCTGAGCTGTCTCTCCATCCCATTTTGGCCTCTTAATGATGCTGAGCTGCCCTTGTCTTCACAGAACAAATGCAAGCTCCCTATGGACTCTACAGTCATAGTTTTCAGTTTGTTTTACTGGAACCCACAGTAAAACATTCATTCTCAACAACAACCCAACACACACACACACACACAGACAGAGAGAGAGAGAGAGAGAGAGAGAGAGAGAGAGAGAGAGAGAGAGAGATTTTATTGCAAAAACAAACAAGTTGATAGTTACTGCTTGAAAACATGCTGATGGTTTCTAGTCCTTCAAAAAGGAGAAATTTGGTCTAGATGTTGGAAGTCATTGTCATCACACACTGAGGTGTGTGACCCACAGTTTCCTAAACTATGGTTTTGTGTGGTTCCTACTTCTAGTATTTATCTCTCTGGGAGTTGACCTTTGCTTTGTTTATGATTTTTTTTTGAAGGTTTGTTTTTTTCTGTTTGTTTTGTTTTTTTCTTTTTATAGATTCTTTGTGAATTTTGCACCATGCATCCCAGTCCCACTCATCTCCTCATCCTCTCATATTTGTCTGTCACTCTGGCAATGCCCCCCCCCCCAATATACACATATACAAACAACAACAAAACAAAGCACAGAAAACATCTTCTCATAGAACCTGTAAGTGTGTCATAGTGTGTAACACAGTATATCCATCTGCCCACACATCCTCACTTGCAAATGTTCATTGCAATGAGTCATTGATATGGTTGGAGGCCTCTAGCTTCTGCTACACCATCAATATTTGATCTTCACTGGGACTCCTCCCAATTATCCTGTTGTTGTCCTGTGTCATAGAGATCCTGCAGCATTGGAACTGCAGGACTGGCCCCTTCACAAATCCCAAACATTCACAGATGATAGAGATTTTGGGGGCCAATTCAGAGCCCTGGATCTGGGCCTGGGTGGTAGCTGAGCTGATCAGCCCACCAGCTCTTCTTAATCCACATCACCAGGGCAAGCCCTCTATCATTGTTCTAGCTAGGCCACCTAATGCTGCCTATTGGCAGGAGACAGGGGGAGCTCTCCTGCTCTTGTACCTTCTGGGCTGGCTTACCTGCACCCATACCTCCAGAGCCAGCTCCACTGTGCTGCCAGTCAAGAGAGGCCCACTTTCCCAAGTGCTGCAACCTGTGAGGGCCTGGGCCAGCTCTCCCACACTCACACCCTTGGGGCTGGCTCACCTGTGCCCAAACCCCTCCAGTGGCCAGGGTCAGCTCTACTGTCCTGTTCAGGTGAGGTGCAGAACCTCATCTCCAGAATCCTGTAGCCAGTGAGGGGCAAGGCCAGCTCTCCTACTCTCATGACTCCCAGGACCAGCTCTCCCAGACTCTTGCCCTTGAGGCTGACTTACCTATAACCTGTTGAGTTTTGTGGTTATATTATTCCTCTGGGAGAGGCATCAAAATGAAGGTTTTTCTGGTTACTGGCTCAAAGATATGCTGATTTGAGGAAAAGGTTTTGTTTTTGTGTTTTTGGAAAAGGTGATTAAGGTATTTACACCTTCCAGAGAACTAGATTCCAGAGATTCAAACAAAAAAATATATCTTAATGATACTGAAAATTTGTTTTGAGATTTATTTATTACAGAATATACAGCCTTGGTGAATTTCCTCATCAGACATGCTAAACTGGCCTGCTTGAACTCCTGATGTCCTGGACTTTAACCAGATCCAGTCAAGACACAGACATCAGAGAGTAATAAATCCGGTTTTCCCTCCCCTCTCCTCTTCATAATATCTCAACGCCTATGTTCAGTTTGAAGAAGTTGTGAAGAGTTGTCGACCCAATTCCCTGGACTTTGGGGCTGAAGAGGGTTATTAATAGGTTGTCTTTGTAGGAAATGTAAAAATGGTTATATTTGGAACAGGGAGGAAATAGCTAGAATTGATTGTACAGCCATAATCTCATTTAATAGAAAACCTTATAATTGTTACTAAGTTAAAGTCATACATTCCTATTTGGTACAGAACTTATTTTGATACAAAATCAAGTTATATTTGGTATAAATTTCTTTTATTGATACTAAATAATTAAAAGTACAGGGCTTAGACCCAGTCCTTCTTTTGCTGTTATTATAAACAGATCTGAGATGTTTAGACCTGTGAGTTTAGGGCCAAATTCATGGCTCTGAGTTTATTGTTAGGGTGATTTCAAGATTTTATTTAAAAATAGCTGAGAGTAGTTAACAGACAACAGTCCAGATTACTTTTCATAGATAGTTGATTTTCAAAACATCAGAAATCCATAGAATATGACATTTAATATTATTTATTCACTTTGAGACTGGTCTGCTCTTGACAGCCTTCCCTGTTTTAGATTCACAGAAGAAATCAAGCATCATTAGAGTTGCTCCAGTTGTGGCAAGACAGCCACTAGACAAAAGTTGCTTCTTCATCTGCAGACAATACTGTCCAAAGAGTACACACCTACAGGCTTAGGACAGCTTAAATCTGCCAAGACAAAGTAGGCAAGTCCTTAATATACCTGTTTCTCTTGTCTGTCAGACATTCATGAGCCAGAAGGCTAAAGATCGATGCACCGTCATTTTGAAGTAAGGACTGTCCAGGTGTCCAGCAGTCTCTATCAACTGGCTAAATTTTTGGAAGCTGTGTTAGGTTTCCTATATATTCTCTATTATTCAGTCATTCTTGGATTTCTGATGGAATTGAAAAACTACATAGTCTCCTAGCCAGCCCAGGCTTTTTACTTTTGAGAAAATGATTTTCAGATGGCATCCAATCTAAGCCAAGACATAGCCAGGTACAAAGTTTTTGTCTTTTAAGTTAAGATATAAGATAGTGTTCAGTTTTATTGACAAAGATGTTGGACTGGGTGTCAGATATACCTTATACCAGATAATTTACAATGTATATAATAGTGGTGTTCAATTTATATTCTGAGAGAAAGTTTTGTTTTGTTTTGTTTTGTTTTATTGAACAAAAAGGGTGAAATGCTGTAGCATTTTCTCTGTCCAAACACATTAGGGCAGTGACAGACCTGTGGTTGGACAGGAATAGAGTGGTGGAATGAGAGTTGGAGGAGGAGAAGGGTCAGGAAGAGGTTTTTGCAAAATAGATTAATTGGGTTAGAATATTATCTTTATTATTTGGTTCAGAAATTATTGTATTGGCATCTCATAAATTATGTTTTTGTTATTATATAAATCTGATTGGATATTAAGGCCTTAAGAGTCATGCTTTACTTACCAGGTCTTAGGCGCTATTTAGATGAATGATTGTGGAGGTGTGTAAAGAGTTGCATGCGAGGGAGATGTTTTTAATAGCTGGGAGAGAATAATAAGAGCCCACTGGGATGTGGTGATGCCAGTCAATACCAGCTCAAGAACATGGCCCGGCGGGAAATGGAGTTTGCAGGGTGGATTAATTTTTTATAATTCCTGCAATAATAACCTACCTCTGACCAGGGCCATCTCTGATCTGCTGTCTAGGTAAGGTGCAGGGCCCACTTTCCTGAATGCTACAGCTGGTGAGGGGCAGGGCTAGTTCTCCCAAACTCATACTAGAGGTGGCAGATAGTGAGGGGCAGGGCAGGGAGGTGAGTATCACTCTATACCCATGCCACCCAACTTCAGATGAGTGGTGGGGTCAACTCTCCCACAGTCATGCCCCTCAGGCCCGCTCACCCACAAACCCACCACAAGGGCCAGCTCCACTGTACTGCCTGGGTGAGGTGCCAGGCCCATCCTCCCAAGTGCTGCTGCTGGCTCTGAGAGATGGAGCCAGCTCTCAGAACACAACATCTAGTGAGGAGTGAGGTCAGTTATGTACAGCCCATGGACATCCAAATAGTCGCCAGTGGCTGCCCTGACCAGGGACATTCCCATGTTCTCTAGTAGTAACATGAGCCATGGACACCAACCCCTATCACTGTGTAGCCATAAACTCAGACATGACCTTCAGCATCAGCTTGGGCTAGGATCTCACCATAGCCCCAGATGGTGAAGCCGGTCACTCAAAATAGGCTGCTCCTCTCTACCCTTGAGTCTCCAGTTCCATCTCTCTTTATGATGCTCAAGCACTCCACTCACTTTCTCTCCTATTTGACCACCACACACTTGAACATTGTGGTGGCTCCTGCTGCAGGCTGACCATGTGGCAGTCATGCCCCTGGGTGAAATCCTCCATCTGCTCTGTATGGCATGGTGGCAAGTGGGTGTCTGGCCTACCTGTGCTGTGCATTGGAGGGCAGATCTGTGGGTGGCAAGGTGGTCCTCAGGTCTTGTCTGTCTTCCCCCTCCTGTGCTGCACTGCCTGGATTTGATTTGATTTGATTTGATCTTTATGAAGCCTAGGCATAAGACAGATTTGGCCACCAAGCCAGGATGAACAGAGGACTGCCATCTACTCTGTCTCTGATTGAGTACCACCACCAACAAGGTGTCTCTTTGCTCATTGTCAGGGGGGTACCTTTGTTTCTTAATTTGAGATTGTGCAATTATTGTTGAGTGATTCTTAAAGTGTTTGGAGATTTGTATGATATGTGATTATTGATTTTAGGATCATCCTCAGTGAAATGCACATACACACACATACACTCACACACACATACATGCACACACACATGCACGCATGCATGCATGCACATAGGCATACTCTTCCCCCTGTTCTATGGCTTTCATAGTTTTTCTGATAGGTATTTCTATACAAGTGTGGTGGTTTGAATAAGAATGACTCCCATAGACTCATATTTGAATGCTTAGGAAGTGGCATTAGGAAGTGTAGCCTTGTTGGAGTAGGTGTGGCTTTACTGGAGGAAGTATGTCACTGGGTGTGTGCTTTGAAGTTTCAGATACTCAAGCCAGGCTCAGTGTCACTCTCTCTTCTTGTTGCCTACTGATCCAGATATAGATGCTTATATACCTCTCCAGCACCATGTCTACCTTCATGCTGTCATGTTTTCTACCATGATGACAATGGACTAAACTTCTGAACTGTAAGACAGCCCCATTAAATGTTTCCTATAAGAGTTGATGTGGTCATGGTGTCTTTTCATGGTAATAGAAACCCTAACTAAGACAACAAGCAAAGTTAAATTGCCACAATTGGCCACAATCAGTCACAGTGTCTTTGCTGAGTTCAGCCATCTTACATTGTCTAAGTTCTCCAGATCTTTCAGTATACATACATGAGTTGTTTCTTTGATCCATAAGGTAGGTGGCTTAAGGGGGTGGTGCACTTCCAGAGAGGAGATTCCACTTGCGCACACTCAACTCCCTCCAAGATAGTCAGGACAAAGAGGAAAGTAGTGAATAAGAGCGTGCATAGATTCTAACAGAATTATCATAAACTAATAAAAAGAAAATGGATTTTTATCATAAAAGACAAAAGTTTCCCTATAAGCAAACACAGAATTTATTGTGATTTTCTTATATCTTTAATGCACAATGAGATACATAAAGCTGATGAATCTTAATCTATGTAAAAATAATTCTGCAGTATACATCTTGGTTTTGTCATTATTTATGCAGTTAATTTTTCTACATTTATTTTTAAAGTATTCCAAAATTATTCTTAGATTTCCCCCAAAGAGCATTTATTTATATAATTGGCAGAACTAGGTTCTGATAGCCCCATAGTAACCTTGAAAGAAATCCTAAATTCTAATCTATCTTGATCCACCAAGGTCTAACACCACTCTGTATCTTAGCTTTGCTAAGAAAATCTGTCAGCGAGAGCAGGCTAAGTTATGCTGCAGTAACAAATGACCCTGAAAAGTCACTGGCTTAAAGCGAAGGTCATATCTTATTTAATGATAATGTGCCCATCCCATGTTTGCTGGGAATTGATTGGGGCTCTAATTTATGATATCCTCACTAGGGGGCTCAGCCTTATAAAGCCTTCATATATGGAATGGTATCAATCCCTGCGATGGAGGAAAGGGATAGAAGACTGGACAGCAACATTTGAAGTCTTCAACCTCGGAGACACATGTCATCACTGTACAGTTCCACTCATGAAAGTCAAATCACAGCAGAAGGGATGGAAGAAGAGGCATCCTAGCCTGCACCTGGGGAAAGATACAAAGAAACACTGTGGATACCCTCTCTGCTCCATTAGTGACAAGGATGCTTGCCTCTTGCTTGCCATGGTGGTTTGAATGACAATTTTTTGTACATAAGATGTTTGCCCCAGGATATTTAAAAAATATTATTTATTTATTTATTTTTATTTTCTTAAAATAGGAGAGAAAAAACTCAGAAGGAAACTTAGTGTCAAGTGAGAAGGTACATCATTAACTCAGTTGTGACATACTCATTCAGTGAACTATTATCCACCTTTAAAATATTGGAACAAATCTATCTCTATATCTATGTATTATTAAATGAGAAAAGCAACTTTCACAGTTATGTATTATTCAGATCTAAGAAAACCAAAAATACAAGTGAAAAAAGTCTTGAATATGTTTGTCTAGTTTGTTTATTCACAAAAGAAATTGTGGAAAGGCATGAACAAGTTGTTACCATTAATAGTTTCAGAAAGAAAGATTAGGACAGAAAAAACTTTTAAATATATAGTTTATGGTTGACTGACCATAATCACTGATGTTTTTATTTTATAAAAATTAAAAAAAAAGAATTAAGAAAAATACTGTCAAAAATCCTATAATTTCAGCACTTCTCTCCTGCCATATAGCCTCTACCTGTCCAGATTTATCTTTTAGCACATTTTCACAATGATTGATGATTGATTGATTGATTGATTGATTGATGTGAGTGTATACATTTGTATGTGTAGGGGTGCTAAAGTTCTATGGCATGAAAATGGAAGTCAGAGGACTGCTTTAGGGAATCAGTTCTCTCCTTCCACAATGTGAGTTCAAGTCATCCTGCATGGTAACAAGAGTCTTTACCCAGTGAGCATCCCACCAGGCCCTGAGTTATCCTATAACTCTAATCTAGGACCCATCCCAGCTTTTAACTTAACTTTATATCTGAAAAACTTCTTCCCATCAACCAGCAGGTATACAAGTCATTTCCCACACCTTTACTACCTTCTAAAGGGACAAGGAGCTATTTATTTACAAAACTTCCCTCCCCTTTCAGTGTAGAAATCATGAGGGTCACAGCAACACTGGATCTGTCATCTCCAGTGACACTTTAAAAGAGTATCTTTCTGTGAGGCTCTTTGATACTTTAACTTTTTCATGCATAAATAGTATCACTTCTTTTAAATTTGTTTGTTCTAGAATGATTTGGAAGACACTAGCATATTTTCCCACTACCCTTAATTACCTTCAGATGTTCCATAAATAACACATGCAATACAGCCATTGATTCATGTCTCTTAGTCCAGCATCACTTCAGAGTGGCTTTCATGGCAAGTAGGAGTTAGACATTCTTAGATTTTTTTTCACGTGCCCCATGCTTCCCCATTAGTCATTGGCTTAACCCAAGAGCTCATCTATGTTTGGGGGAATCAGTCATGCTCAGCTTTTATTATAACCAAGCTTAAAAATAAGTGTATTTTCCTCTTTTCTCCCCTGTCCTTGCCTGTTTCTGTGGGGGGAGATAAGTCTTCCTTATTTACATTATTTTCTGTAGGGTTTGAATAAGAATGGCCCCCATAGGCTCATATATTTGAATGCTTAGTCATGGAGATGTGGCACTACCTGGAAAAGATTGGCAGGTGTGAGCTTGTTAGAGGAAGTGTGTTAACTGGGGGTGGCCTCAAGGTTCCAACAGCCCACATTACACCCGCCTACTACCATGCTCTCTGCCATGATGATAATGGACCAAGCCTCTGATAAGCATTGTCTTAGTCATGGTGTCTCTTCACAGCAATAGAACAGTGACTGAGATACTTGCATATGAAACATTCTTCAGTGGTGATATACATTGGCTGGATATGAGAATAACCATTATCGGTGATAAACTAAGGAGGAGACCAGCTGGGTGAGGAGTAGGATGGGGGAGTGCAAGTTTTGTTTTACTTTTAAGATTTATTTACTTTTACTTTATGTGCAAGAGTATTCTGCATACGTAAGCATACCGTGTTTATGCCTGGTGCTCACAGAGGCAAGAAGAGGGCACCTGACTCCCTAGAACTGGAGTTGCAGGTGGTTGTAAGCTTCTATGTGGGTGCTGAGAATCAAAACCTGGTCCTCTGTAAGAACAGTGCTCTTAACCAATAAGCCATTTCTTAAGCCCCAGGGAGTACACGGTGTGGTGGTTTGAATATGCTTGGCCCAGGAAGCAGCACCATTAGGAAGTGGGCCTTGTTGAAAGAAGTGTATCACTGTGGTGGCAGGCTGTGAGACCCTCCTCCTAGCTGCCTGGAAGCCAGTCTTCTCCTGTTTGCCTTCAAAACAAGGTGTAGGACTCTCAGCTCTTCCAGTGCCATGCCTGTCTGGACAATGCCATGCTTCCTGCCTTGATGATAATGGACTGTAAGCCAGCCCCAATTAAATGTCCTTTATGAATTGCCTCGGTCATGGTGTCTCTTCACAGCAATGGAAACCCTACCTAATACACATGGCTTGTAACATCTCTTTATATCTCCCCAGTCATGCGTTATCGCTTCAGGAAAGATTACCTAGAAACATTCCTAATGTGCCCACACACTGTCAGAAGATAAGGGATTCTTTTCTCACAGTTTTTAAGGAACAAAAAAGGAGTGAGAGGAGAGGGCTCTGTCCATTCAAGCTGTTGTTCACTTAAAGATGACACCCGAAGTTCAGACTTTATACAGCTCAGATAGCTGTTAAAAACTCTGACAGGCTTTATCTTGCTATGCAGGGAGGTGCATCCTAAGCAGAGGGGAAATCATCTGCGAAGATCTGGTACCTGCAGTGGGGACCCTGATAGGGACTTGGCAAGAATAATGTGCAGGAGGAAAGAGATGATGAGCCAAAATGACAGAGTATTAAAGCCCAGAAATGTCAGCACACACAAAAAAAAATGTATAAATAATGAGGGTTGGGGTAAACTATTCTATGTAAGTAAGACACAGCTGGTGTTACAGCCACCTGTCTTATGGGACAGTGACAGCAATATCAACAGAGTAAGGTGATCACTAAGAGGGGCAAGAGCAGACACCAGAGGGTAGACAGGAAGGAAGAGCTCAACACTGGGTGCAGACTTCTTGTTCACATGCTATTCTGCAGCAACATTGGGGGCTGTGAGCTTGCTGCCATCTCTGTGTCCTCTTTATTTTCACACACTATAAAATAGCTTGTGTCTCATTGTTTTCATTTTCTGTCATAACCACTTTACCTGTTTTTTTTTTTTTTAACAGTTTCCTACAATCCTTTCATTGCAAAGAAACATTTTGCTGATATTCACAACTGCCAATTACTTAAGAAGAGTTCTCGGGTTTTATTTTAATTTTGGTGCAGGTCATGGGATACAAAGAAAAGCAGGAAAATTGTCTCAGAAAAGAAAATGATCTCTGTCACTAATGGAGTGACAGTCTAGGAGAGTAAACTGGCAAATGAGGAAGTGATGGAGCACACACAAAGCAACACTAGACAGGCTTAAGGGTGGAGGGTATCAAAGGAGGACACAGAGCTGTGGGTAGGGTGGTGGGCATGAAGGGAGCTGGAAGAGAAGTGAATACAATCAAGATATACCATACAAAATTCTTAAAGTACTAATAAAAAAACTTAAATACATAAAATTGAGGAAAGGGTTCTTACTTGGGATCGGGCAAGATGGCATTGTATAGTAGTTAGAGGTGATTTCTGTGCCCCTTAAGAACTCTGGAAGGCATATCCCATGCAGGGGAAATGGGATCTGCAAAGATCTGGAGCCTACACTGGGGACCACATAGGAATATGGCAAGAACCAGTGTGGGGGGAAACTTGCATAGAAACAAGTCAGCCTGAGCCGATTGCTCAAAGAGTGCTCAGCCCATCCAGAAATGCATAATTTTCTAAGTAAATTGATTTGGAATGAATATGTATTACATTCTAGAGAGAATAAAACATTCAGTTCTCTGGGTGTACCTTCAGAATACACCAGAGCTCAGCAATAGGACATCAGTAACCCTGGATGGCAAGAGGTGGGAGATAGGTTTTCAGCGATCAGAATTGGGATGTTCGCTGACGTTTACACAAAATCAGCCACACAAACAGCATAGCCTTCTATTCTGATGCATCATCAAATCTCAAGACTGTCGTCCAAGTCAGGAAATAAAAACCAAAGGCTCTCATGGAGGATCCCACAGCTACATGTTTACATGTGCGTGTAGTATGCATGTGCATGCAAGTTCACATGTATGAAGGCAAATGTTTGTGTGGAATATGAGCACATTGTGTACATGTGGGGTGGGTCAGAGGTTAACAGCAGATGTCTTTCTTACTTGTTCTCACCTTATATATTCAAAGCTTGAACCCAGAGCTTGTTGGTTTGAGTAGTCTGAGGACCCGGCTTGCTCTAGGGACCCTGTCTCCACCTCCTGAGTCCTGAGATTACACATAGGTAGGCTGTATAAGAAAGCTAGCTGAGTGTGATCCTGCATGTAAACAGAAACGTGCAAGCAGCATTTCTGCCCCGTTCCTGGTGTACTTCCTTACCTGTGAGTGAGTTCCCTGGTGAGAGGTAGTGCAGTCGGGAGTAGCAAGCAGGCCTGCCTTTGGGTTCCTGCCTTGATTGCCTACCCCAACTTTCCTCAATGATGAACCATAATCTGGAAGTGTAAGATTAAATAAACCCTTTCCTTCCCTAAACTATCTCTGATTAGGATTTTTTGTTGCTGCTGCTGTTGTTGTTATCACAAAATGAAACTAGAGCAGGCACCATCTCAATATGTAAAACACATCTGCCTTGAAAGGCATCAGATTCATGGCTTACAGGGCATAAAATTTGATCTCTCTCTCTCTCTCTCTCTCTCTCTCTCTCTCTCTCTCTCTGTGTGTGTGTGTGTGTGTGTGTGTGTGTTCTTTTACCTCCTTAATAAATTGGTTGTTCAAAGAATGTGTATACATGCCTTGTAACACTTCTGTTGCTGAAATCATCATGCGAAGAACTCATAATTAGAAGAAATGGATTGTTAAGGAATATGAAGGCATTGGGGTATGTAATAGAAGACAGGACAGTTTAAAGGAGCTGAAGATGGTCACTACAGTGTGACCATAGGATGGCGGTCCTGTAGGCAGGAACACTCTGTTTTCAGAAGAGTTAACTGTTAGTGTGTACATTTGAGAGTAGGAATGGGCACAGAGCTGCTGGCTAGAGGAGAGAGAAAACTGAGATTCTCAAAGGGAGGTTTGAGAGGAAAAGATCTAGTGATGGTACTGGTGGTAGGCAGAGGGAAAGCAACAACCCAATCCAGCTCAACAAGAGAAAACTGGTGGCCAGGTGGCCAACAGTATGAGGACATTCCCTTGTTAATATTTTATATTTAACTCAAAACCACACTGCTCCTTAATTCCATGGAGGAGAATGAGGTAGTAGGAGGAAGAAAAGGTGCTGAATTCTTCATCAGGGATGGGAGAGTATACAGAGTTGACTACAAAGTAGGGATGTTCTTCATCTTGAATGAGGAACCCAGACAGAGTCATTCCCCACCAAAGCTTGATACTATTCAACTATGGACTAATCAATTATCACCCTCCTTACCAGTTAAACCAGATCACTCTATTTCTGTGATACACATTGCTGCTTCTACCTTGTGTTTGGGTGTTCCTTTACTTTTGATGACCTCCATTTTTTTCTCTTACTCCTGGAAAAGTCAAGGGTGCTGATGCTAGGAGAACATGATTAACTGAGCTTCATCCTTAGATCTGTAAGTCATGGTTTGGAATGAGCTGTGAAACCTACCGAGTTCCACTTTATTCAGCCCTTAAGTTTGATGGCAATGCTTACCTGGTGGAGATGTTGGAGAAAGAAGCCTAATGTTTCCTGACAGCCCGCTTTGGTACATACCTGGTGTTCAGAAGCCTTGCACCCAACCCTGTCCATCCACATCCTTCAGGGGCCTCCCAGTAACATGAGGTCACTGTTGCCTGGATCCCTACAGACTACACACTTCCTTCTACTCTGGTCACTTACACTATCTGCATTTTCTCGACTGTCTTCCTATCTGTCCCAGTTCCCACTTTAGGATTGAACATCTCTGTCTCTTTCCTTACTTCCTTCCTCCCTCCTTCATTTTGAACAATCAGTTCATTTTCTTTACAAAAAGAGAAAGGTTTTGTTAAACCTTATGCTCCCTTTTAAAGCTGAGATTTTTATTCTTCAAAAGCTTCATACGTATATAACATGCGTATACTGATCATATCCATCCATCATGACCTCCCTCCAATTTCCCCAGTTGCCCCAGCCCACCTCTCTCTCAACCCTATATCTTCTTTTGTTGTTGTTGTTAATAACCTTCTGCATCCAATAAGTGCTACCTACACATCCGTAGACATTCAGCCAACCATAGGGACATGGGCAACCTAGCAACTGCCACATCCCCAAAGGTGAGTGACTCTTCTTTTCACAGCCACCAACTGCCAGCCACTCCTCTCTTAGGGGTGGGCTGGCAGCTTAATGGTTAAAATACCTGTCTCATAGATTTGAAGCTCTTGACAATGAAGCCCGACTTGTCCCTAGCAGCCCCTGCAGAAGATGCCACAAAGCTGGCATACTGACTTCAGCTGTTCTCAGATTCTTTAAGAAGTTATTTATTATGCCAGACAGTGGTGGCACACGCCTTTAATCCCAGCACTTGAGGGGCAGAGACAAGTGGATTTCTGAGTTCAAGGCCAGCTTGGTCTACAGAGTGAGTTCCAGGACAGCCAGGGCTATACAGAGAAACCCTGTCTCAAAAAACAAAAACAAAAACAAAAAAGTTATTTATTGAATTTGAATTTAATGACAATGTCTCAAATAACCAGATTTCATTTGTCTTTCTGAGAAATATCCATCTTGAGGTACATCCATCCTAGTCTGTAGTGTATTCTTCCTGAAAAGTAACCTTAGATGCACTGGTTTCCTGGCCTGCAACTGGGAAAGAAAGGGCCAGTGCATGGGTGGGGCACATTCACCTTCCCAAGCTACAGGATTCTTCTATCGGTGCATCCCAGCCTAGCTGAGGTTAGCATAGCATTTTCCAATGTTAAACCATAGTTCTTGTAACTCTCACAGAAGCACTGGTGGGAGTGCTGGCTTTTTTAGTACAATTCTGGCCTAGGAATGGTGCCACCCACAGTGGGCCAGGCCATCCTACATCACCAAATAATTGTCAGGACAGTTACTCACACACATGCCAAACTGATGAAGGCAATTCCTCAACTGAGACTCCTTTCTCAGGTGACTCTAGGCTGTGTCAAGTTGACAGTTAAAGCTAACGAGGGCAGGAATGTCATATTGGAGTTTCTGAGTAGACTCATTATAATCCCAAGACATTCATAAAGGAAAGTCGGTTACAGGCAAGAAAGACTAAAAAAATCCACTGCTGATTTTAAATATGGAAAGGTGGACCCAGGTCAAGAGATGAAGGAGGGTTCTTGAAGCTAGAACAGGCAAGAAGACAAAGCATGCATTAAAGCTTTCAGAATAATACAGATCTCCCAACACCTTAGTTTTAATCCAGTGAGACCATTTAAGACTTCTGACTTCTAGAACTACGAGTTAGTAAATTCATAATGTTTGCTCTGACCAAGGTTGTGGCCATTTGTCATAAGCTACAGTGGGAAACTAATAGATCATCTTTGAAGCAAGACTAAATTTTTGTTTGTTTTAGATAGGAAATTATTTCAAAGGCACAATTTAGTTAGATAGGTATAAAGTCTCCTCTACTGATTTTGAATGTTAACACATGGACAAGATAAATGACTGTTTGTTTAGCTATGGGCTGCCCCAATGGTGAAAAAGCACATTCTTTGTGAGAATGAGCACAGAGAGAATGGAGGGGAGGCAGGTACAGGTTTTCTTCTACACTCTCCTGATGGGACCAAGGGATGGTCAAAGTCTGAATATGGACAGAGGGTGAGGATGATTCTATAGGACTGTACATTTACATTGTGACTGGATATGTAAAAACAGGTTGATTCAGGATGGATAGCTTAGAGAAACGAGTTATATGTCTTTTAAGTTCTCATTTTTAAAAATAAACATAAGCTAGTGGAGTTTGTATTTGAGTAATTTTGTATCTCAGGCATGTGGATTCATCTGTTCAGTTCATTTGCTTAATGTTGTAAACGATCACCACAGACGTGATCAATGCCCTCCAAGTTTCCTTGCTTTAATCTTTTCTCCTTTCTCTGCTTTCTCTCCTTTCTTTTTTCTTTCCTAAACCTCCTTGGACCTTGACTACAAAAGAAACTCCAAAGAAAGAAAGAAAGAAAGAAAGAAAGAAAGAAAGAAAGAAAGAAAGGACAGAGAGAGAAAGAAAGGACTCCTGAAAGAACTTTCTCCAGACACACCTTTAATCCTGGACAGAAGTCCCAGCAGCTTAGTGTACTCAGTAAAGGAACAGACACCTGAGCCAAGATACAAAGACACAGGTCCATCTTCTCTGGGCCTGGTCCATCAGCTCTACCACCAAACCAGGTCCTCAGGTATCCTTGCTGAGTGAGTATTTCTGCTTCTACTGAGGTTCTTAAATGACTTTTCCCTTGACCAGTTATCCCAGAAGTTAGACATTTCATTAATGCTGTATACACTTTGCAGTTTACGCCTTCATAAATAATTCTAGACTAGAAATCGTATTCTGTTTTACAGATATAGGGTTTACGAAGACTGAAAAACCTACTTAAAGGCAAACAGCCAATAGTTTAAGCTACTAATAAGCCTGACTCCAATAGTGAATACTGACCAAGATGTAACTTTAATTTTTTTCAAACCTTATTTTTAATGAAGGTTTACAAATGTTTTAACCTTCCTTTTGGCCTACCATCCACCAGAGGGAGTAGAAAAGAAAGGATGTGGAGGAAGTAGATCTGTTTAGAAATGGTGCTTTGGTGTAAATCTTATCTGTGCTGTCTGGAAATCCGGCAGTTCAGTTCACAGGTCAGCAGTAGCAGTTTGATCCACTCGCAAACACTTCATGGATACTTCAGCAATCCAGTTTGGTATAGTTGGGATAGCAAACATGAGTCAGCAGTGGTGGCACTACCTAGCAGAGACAACCAGGCCTCATCCTCTGCACAAGTCAACAGGAAGAACTTGGAGGAATGCCAGCAGGGAACCTGGAGTCTGTGCCTCTCTCCACAAAGCGAAGATCAGCAAAGATTTGCGAACAACTGTTACATAGTTAGCTGTACCAGCGAGCCAAGCTCAGCCTCTGTCACTGTCCATGGGCCTATTTATACTCCCTCCAAACATCACATGTACTCCACGGGTCTTGTCTCAGTACATATCTCAGCCGACATCACTACCAATCAGCCAAAGTCCAAGGAATCAGCAAGAAGCCCCGGCATACCACCAGAAGTTTTTTT
>JADRCD010154494.1:0-29109 GCA_019843815.1 Montemys delectorum | reverse complement strand
ATCATCATCATCATCATCATCATCATCATCATCATCATAATGATTATTACGCTAAAAGGAATATAGCAATAAACTCATACTGACATTCTACTATATTCATAGATCTGTGACTCAATCCACCATCATCAGAGGAAATTTGTCTTGGGAATGAACATTGAGAACCACAAGTGGACAATGTGCAGGGAGTAAAAGACTTTGGGACACCCAGTGCTAAATGGGATATCTTCATCAAATCAGTCTCCGGAAGAGGAGGAAGAAAGATTGTAAGAGCCAGAGAGAATTGAAGACATCAAAGCACAGTGTCTTCTAGACACAACTGAACTGAAGTACACATGCAGCAATCACAGGACCTGCAAAAGGTCAGGCTAGATGGGGTCTGAGTGCTGAGATTGGAAAATAAACACAGGCATCCATTGCTAATCAAGACGCTATCTCTAGTTGACATCTTCCAGCAAAGAAAAAAAATTTAGTTTTCTCCAGTCAAGACTCACTGGGTATATTAAGACCACACTTAGGAGTAGACTCCATTCCTACTGATAGATGAAAAGACACACTCATACAAAAGCACACAGAGCACCAAATAGACAAGACCAGGAAAGAAAATCCACATAACTTATTATAGTTAAAATACTAAGAGTATAGAACAACAACAACAACAACAAAAGTTTATTGAATTATGCAAGAGAAAACACACCTCACATATAAAGGAAACCCAACACAATAACAGCTGATTTCACAGTGGAAACTGAAAGTCAGAAGAGCCAGAAGCAATCAATTGCAACTCATAAAAGACTATGACTGAAAACTTAGATTAATATATAAGTCAAAACTATTTGTCAAAGATGAAGGAGAAAAAAATCTTTCCATGACATAAACAGGCTAATTTTTAAAAAATATATAACCAATGCCCAAGCCTAAAGAAAATACAGGAAGCCATATATTGGGTTGAAGAGAACAATGAGTATAGCAAAGAAATTGTAGAAAGAAAACAAATGAAGCCATAATTACTGAACATAAAGTTACCATGACACAAATAAAAACATTAAAAATCAACAACACAATGGCTGCAATAAATATACTCTCTTCAATAAATATAAATATTAATGGCCTCAATTCTATAAGCACATGGCACAGATTGGTTAAATGGATCAAGAAACAAAATCTGTTCATTGGCCTCTTTTGAAAAACACATCTTAGTATCAAAGATAGGAATTTCCTTAGAATAAAAAAGATGAGACTGACAGTGGTGGTGCATACCTTTAATCCCAGCACTTAGAGGCAGAGGCAGGTGGATCTCTCTAAGTTTTGTTGTGCCCAGAGTCCACAGGAAAACCCAAAGGAGCCCAAGAATTGCAAAGTCTGCTGTAACTTAAAGAGCCTTTTATTTGTGTCCAGACTTGTATCACATGCTTTGCACTCACTAAGAGCAAGTGCTTGCATGAGACTAATGAGTCAAGAAAAAACATGGGTTTATTTACAAAACTGGAAATTCTTAGGATGCTTCAGGGTGAGGGTAGTGAAATGCTATAACCATTTGTTAGGGCAGAACTGAAGCTGGTGGGGGATTAATGGGTGTCTTTTGGGGGGTTATCAGGAACTAATTTTGTGGCAGGCCATAACTGTCTATGACCTCTGATTAACTTTTTCTATTATTTAAATGGGGGGGGGAGTGTCTAATCCTCTTCAGGTTTGTTATTTCTTTAAGGCCTTAAGGACAGGCACCTGGAGAGCTGGCCCTGGTGACACGGAGACTGGGAAGATATCTCTCAATAGCATTGGGCTCTACAAGATGTTTTCATTAGGTAGGTTTAATGGGTAGTGCCATTCTTTTTTTATTATTTTTAATAGATATTTTCTTTATTTACATGTCATATGACACCTCCTTTCCCAGTTTCCCCTTGGAAAAAAATTAAAAAAAAATAAAAATAAAAAGCATGTTCCCTTCCCCCTACCCCTGCACACCAACCCACCCTCTCCTGTTTCTTGGCCCTGGAATTCCCCTACACTCAGGCATATAACCTTCACAGGGCCAAGGATCTCTCCTCCCATTGATGACTGACTTGGCCATCCTCTGCTACATATGTTGCTGGAGCCATTAGTCCCACCATGTATACTCTTTGGTTGGTGGTTTAGTCCCGGGAAGTTCTGAGGGTACTAGTTAGTTCATATTGTTGTTCGTTCTAAGGGGCTGCAAACCCTTCAGCTCCTTGGGTCCTTTCTCTAGCTACTTCATTGGGGATCTTGTACTCAGTCCAATGAATGGCTGTGAGCCTTTACTTCTGTATTAGTTGGGTACTACCAGAGCCTCTCAAGAGACAGCTTTATCAGGCTCCTGTCAGCCAGAACTTGCTGGCATCCACAATATTGTCTGGATTTGATGATTGAATATGGGAAAGATTCTCAGGTAGAACAGTCTCTGAATTGTCCTTCCTTCAGTCTCTGCTCCATAGTTTGTCTCTGCAACTCCTTCCATGGGTATTTTGTTCTCCCTTTTAAGAAGGAACAAAGTATCCACACTTTGGTCTTCCTTCTTCTTGAGTTTCTTGTGGTTTGTGGATTGTACTTTGTGTATTCTGATCTTCTGGGCTAATATCCACATATCAGAGAGTGCATACGTTGTGTGTGTTCTTTTGTGATTGGGTTACCTCACTCAGAATGATATTCTCCAGATCAAACCATTTCCCTAAGAATTTCATAAATTTAGTGTTTTTAATAGCTGAGTAGTACTCCATTGTGTAGATGTACCACAGTTTCTGTATCCATTCCTCTGTTGAGGGATATCTGGGTTGTTTCCAGTTTCTGGCTATTATAAATAAGGCTGCTATGAACATAGTGCAGCATGTGTCCTTATAACATGTTGGAGCATCTTCTGGGTATATGCCCAGGAGTGGTATAGCTGTTACTCTGGTAGTATTATATCTAATTTCTGGAGGAACTGCCAAACTGATTTCCAGAGTGGTTGTACTAGCTTGCAATCCCAACAGCAATGAAGGAGTGTTCCTCTTTCTCAACAACCTCTCCACATCTGCTGTCATTTGAGTTTTTTATCCTAGCCATTCTGACTGGTGTGAGGTAGCATCTCAGGGTTGTTTTGATTTGCATTTCCCTGATGACTAAATGATGTTGAACATTTCTTTAGGTGCTTCTGAGCCATTCGGTATTCCTCAGTTGAGAATTCTTTGTTTAGCTCTGTACTCCATTCTTTAATAGGGTTATTTGGTTCTCTGGAGCCTAACTTCTTGAGTTCTTTGTATATATTGGATATTAGCCCTCTATCAGATATAGGGTTGGTAAAGATCTTTTCCCAGTTTGTTGGTTGCCATTTTGTCCTATTGACTCTTTTGCCTTACAAAAGCTTTGTAATTTTATGAGGTCCAATTTGTCAATTCTTGATCTTAGAGCATAAGCTATTAGTGTTCTGTTCAGGAAAATTTCCCCTGTGTCCATGTATTCCAGGCTCTTCCCCAATTTCTTTTCTATTAGTTTCAGTGTATCTGGTTTTATGTGGAGGTCTTTGATTCACTTGGACTTGAGCTTTGTACAATGAGATAGGAATGGATCGATTTGCATTCTTTACATGTTAACGACCAATTAAGCCAGCACCATTTGTTGAAAATGCTGTCTTTTTTCCACTGGATGGTTTTAGCTCCTTTGTCAAAGATCAAGTGACCATAAGTGTGTGGGTTTATTTCTGGGTCTTCAATTCTATTCCATTGATCTACCTGCGTGTCACAGTACCAATACCATGCAGCTTTTGTCACAATTACTCTGTAGTATATCTTAAGGTTCTCCCAGAAGTTCTTTTATTGTTGAGAATAGTTTTAGCTATCTTGGGTTTTTTGTTATTCCAGATGAATTTGCCAATTGCTCTTTCTAAGTCTGTGAAGAATTGAGTTGAAATTTTGATGGGGATTGCATTGAATCTGTAGATTGCCTTTGGTAAGATGGCCATTTTTACTATATTAATCCTGCCAATCCACAAGCATGGGTGATCTTTCTGTCTTCTGAGATCTTCTTCAATTTCCTTCTTCAGAGACTTAAAGTTCTTATCAGATCTTTTACTTGCTTAGTTAGTGTCACACCAAGGTACTTTACATTATTTGTAACTATTGTGAAGGGTGTTGTTTCCCAAATTTCTTTCTCAGCCTGTTTATCCTTTGTGTAGAGGAAGGCCACTGATTTACTTGAGTTAATTTTGTATCCAACTACTTTGCTGAAGTTGTTTTTCAGGTTTAGGAGCTCTCTGGTAGAATTTTTGGTGTTACTTAAGTATACTATCATATCATCAGCAAATAGTGAAAATTTGACTTCTTCCTTTCCAACTCATATCCCTTTGATCTCCTTTTGTTGTCTAATTGTTCTGGCTGGGACTTCAAGCACAATATTGAATAGGTAGGGAGAGAGTGGGCAGCCTTGTCTAGTCCCTGATTTTAGTGGGGTTGCTTCAAGTTTCTCTCTATTAGTTTGATGTTGGCTACTGTTTTGCTATATATTGCTTTATCTATGTTTAAGTATGGGCTTTGCATGCCTGATCTTTCCAAGACTTTTATCATAAATGGATGCTGGATTTTTTCAAATGTTTTCTCAGCATCTCATGAGATGATCACATTTTTTTTTCTTTTAGTTTGTTTATATAGTGAATTACATTGATGGATTTCCATATATTGAATCATCCCTGATCCCTGGGATGAAGCCTACTTATCATGATGGATGATCATTTTGATGTGTTCTTGGATTCAGTTTGCAAGAATTTTATTGAGTGTTTTTGCATAGATATTCATAAGGGAAGTTGATCTGGAGTTTCCTTTCTTTGTTAGGTCTTTGTGTAGTTTAGCTTTAAGAGTAATTGAAGCTTCATAGAATGAATTGGGTAGAGTACTTTCTGTTTCTATTTTGTGGAATAGTTTGAGGAGTATTGTTATTAGGTCTTCTTTGAAGGTCTGATAAAACTCTGCACTAAACCCATCTGGTCCTGGGCTTTTTTTGGTTGGGAGACTATTAATGACTGTTTCTATTTCATTACCAGATATGGGACTATTTAGATCATTGATCTGATCTTGATTTAACTTTGATACCTGGTATCTGTCTAGAAAATTGTCCATTTCATCCAGGTTTTCGAGTTTTGTTGAGTATATGCTTTTGCAATAGGCTCATGATTTTTTGGATGTCCTTAGTGTCTGTTGTTATGTCCCCCTTTTCATTTCTGATCTTGTTAATTAGGATACTGTCTCTGTGCCCTCTAGTTAGTCTGGCTAAGGGTTTATCTATTTTATTGATTTTCTCAAAGAACCAGCTCCTGGTTTGGTTGATTCTTTGTATAGGTCTTTTTGTTTCTATTTGGTTGATTTCAGCCCTGAGTTTGATTATTTCCTGCCTTCCATTCCTCTTGGGTGGATTTGCTACTTTTCGTTCTCGAGCTTTCAGATGTGCTGTCAAATTGCATGTGTACGCTCTCTCCAGTTTTTTGTTTGTTTGTTTGTTTGTTTGCTTTGAGACACTTAGAGCTATGAGTTTTCCTCTTAGGATTGTTTTCATTGTGTCCCATAACTGGAGTATTTTTTGGCTTCATTTTCAGTAAACTCTAAAACATCTTTAATTTCTTTCTTTATTACTTCTTTGACCAAGTTATCATTGAGTATTGTTAAGTTTCCATGTGTATGTGGACTTTCTATTGTTTATGTTGTCATTGAGGAGCAGCCTTAGTCCATGGTGTTCTGATAGGATGCAAGGAGTTATTTCAATCTTCTTGTATCTGTTGAGGCCTGATTTGTGACCAATTATATGGTCAGTTTTGGAGAAGGTACCATGAGGTGCTGAGAAGAAGGTACATCCTTTTGTTTTAGGATAAAAAGGTCTATAGATATCTGTTAAATCCATCTGTTTCATAACTTCTGTTAGTCTCACTGTGTCTTTGTTTAGTATCTTTTTCCATGATCTGTCCATTGCAGAGAGTGGGGTGTTGAAGTCTCCCACTATTATTGTGTGCAGTGCAATGTGTGCTTTTACCTTTAGTAAAGTTTCTTTTAAGAATATAGATGCCCTTGCATTTGGAGAACAGAGATTCATAATTGAGAGTTCATCTTGGAAGATCATATCTTTGATGAGCATGAAGTGTCCCTCCTTATCTTTTTTGATCACTTTAAGGTGAAAGTCAATTTTATTTGACATTAGAATGGCTACTCCAGCTTTTTTCTTGGAACCATTGGCTTGGAAAATTGTTTTCCAGCCTTTTATTCTTAGGGAGTTTCTGTCTTTGTCACTGAGGTGCAACAAAATGTTGGGTCCTATTTACGTACCCATTCTACTCAGTAGGACATAGAAACTTCTCTAATACAAAACACCTACTAAGACATATATCTTAATAAATTGTGAAAAATTTGAACAACTCATTGTAGTTGACTAAATTGCAATTACACTTAGTATACAGCAACCATTTTTATTAAGTATACAAACACATGGAGATTCAACAATTCATTTCTGAATGGTGAATGGCTCAAAAAAAGAAATCAAGGAAGAAACAAAAAAGTTTCTTGTAACTAAGCTAAAGTGGACACACAATACAATAAAATCCCTGGGACACAGTAAAAGCATTTCTACATGATAAATTTATAGTTTTATAAGCCTACCTTAAAAACTTAGGAAGGTCACAAATAAATTCCTTAGTAATCTAACTCAAAAACCTGGAAAAACAAGAGAAAACCAACTCTAAACTTAGTGAATTTCAAGAAATAAAAATCAGATTAAAATTAATGAAATGGAAACATTTACAAAAAATAAGTTTAAGAGTTGGTTCTTTGAGAAAATAAACAAGGAAACCAGAACCTTGGCCCAATTGTTGTATCTCCAAGAGAGCCTGCTTAAAATAGAAAGTAATCAACTCAAAATAGATTCAGGAAGTTCCTGAAACTAACCAGATTCTCTAGGTCTCTCCTTCCCCCAGACTAAATAAACAGGAAAGATGTCTGATAATTACTCTGAGACAAGACAAACTGCAAAGAAAACTAGGAGACTAGGTGAGATGCCTGAAAAACAAAACAAAACAGTTAAACTGCCTGGAAGAGGTTTAGACCAAGTAAGTCTAAGAGGAAGACTCATCAGCCTGTTAAGCTGCCTTCTGCTTGTGCATTGTGCTCCAGAATCCCAAGTTTTGTGAAGTCACCCCTACTGGGGTATGCCTGGGTGATACAACTGTCTTTGAGTCACTGCTGTTCCAGTAAGTAACCCCTCACTCATAACCTTGTTAAGTGATGCTAGTGAAACTCATTGGTTCACTGAATTTGACTTGATGGTATCTGTATTTTGATCTGTCATGGACTCCTTATGTGAGGTGAGTACACAAAGATTAACCCCCAAGATATCAAAAAAAAAATTCAACAATCTAAAAGGAACTATAACAAATTATAAGCAACTAAGCAATGCTGAGAATAGGAGAAACAGTCTTCCCCCTGGAGGAGCCCCTAAATTGATTATTGAATATGAAATTGTCAGCACTGAAAGAATAATTCACACACACAGCCATAAACATACACACAACAAGAAAGAGATGGGGCAATACATGGAAACAATTGGAGGTAAAAGGGGAAAATGATATAATTTTTTTAATTTCAAAATGTAAACAAAAATAGCTTTAAAAGAGATTTAAGAAATTTGTGCAGGAGCCTGAAAAGCTGTCTCCTGAAAGGATCTGCCAATGCTTGACAAATACAGAAGTGGATGCTCATAGACATTCCTTGGGCTGAGCACAGGGTCCCCAGTAGAAGAGTTAGAGAAAGGACCCAAGGAGCTGAAGGGTTTGCAGCCTTATAGGAGGAACAACAATATGAACCAAACAGTACCCCCAGATCGCCCCGGGACTAAACTACTAGCCAAACAGTACACAAGGAGGGAATCAAGGCTTCAGCTGCATATGTAGCAGAGGATGACCTTGTGGGACATCAATGAGAGGAGAGGCCCTTGACCTTGTGAAAGTTCGATGTTGTAGTGTAGGAGAATGCCAGGGCAGGGGAGCGGGAGTGAGTGGGATAGTGAGCCGGGGGAAGGAGGATGGGATAGGGACTTTTTCAGGGGGAAAATGAAGAAAGGGGATAAAATTTGAAATGTAAATAAAGAAAATATCTAATAAAAAATTAAATACAAAAAAAATTTGTGAGTAAAATTTGTGAATTGTAAGCCAGCTCTACAGAGAACACCAGGAAGAATACTTAGTTGTGTAGAGAAGGGTAAAGACACCCAATTAGGCAGAAGGAATAAACAACTCCAGAAAATTCATTAGAAAAGATGTAAAAAGGTGTGGCTGCCTGGAGATGCTGGGGAGAACTAGAAAATATCATCCTGAGTGAGGTAACCCAATTGAAAAAGAACACACATGCTATGTACTCACTGGTAAGTGGATATTAGCCCAAAAGCTCCAAATAACCAGGATACAATTCACAGGCCACATGATGCTTAATAAGAAGGAAGACCAAAGTATTGGTGCTTTGGTCCTTCTTAGAAAGAGAACAAAATACTCACAGGAGCAAATATGGAGATTAAAGTGTTGAGCAGAGACTGAAGGAAAGGCCGCCCAGAGACTGTCCTACCTGGGGATTCATCCCATATACAGTTACCAAACCCAGACACTATTGTGGATGCCAAGGAATACATGTTGAAAGGAGCCTGATAGGGCTGTCTCCTGAGAGACCCTGCCAGAACCTTACAAATACAGAGGCGGATGCTCACTGCCAACCATTGGACTGAGCACAAGATCCCCAATAGAGAAGTTAGAGAAAGGACTGAAGGAGTTGAAGGGGTTTGCAATCCCATACGAAGAACAACAATATCAACCAACCAGACACCAGAGCTCCCAGAGAATAAACCATTAACAAAGGAGTACACATGGCTCCAGCTGCATATGTAGCAGATGATGGCCTTGCAGGCATCAATGGCAGGAGAGGTCCTTGGTCCTATGAAGTCTAGATAGATGTCCCAGTGTAGGGAAATTGATAGCAAGGAGGTGGGAGTGGGTGGAGGAACACCCTCATAGAAGCAGGGGGAGCAGGGATGTGATAGGGTGTTTCCAGGAGGGAGGGAAACTGGGAAAGGGGACAACATTTGAAATGTAAATAAAGAAAATATCCAATAAAAAAATAAAAAAAACCAAAAAGATGTAAGAAAACACTACAAAGCATTTTTTTAAAAAAACATTAAAACGATGATGTAATTTATTTTATGGAAGTATTTAAAAATAAAATATTAGCATCGTAGTAAAGACAAAGAGATCCAAAGATGATAAAAATTCCTTTTTAAAGGGTCCTGGGGGTGGGCGTATGGAGGGAGATGTTTCACAAAGTCAGTCCAGGCAGAAGGCAGATTGCCTCAGTGTGAGAACTGCCTGTGGATTGCTGGCTTCTTACTGATGTGTTTAAAGATCTTGGACTTCTCCACTTTCTTTGTCTTCTGGTAGCCGAATCCCCCGCCACCGCCTCTCTTTTTAAGCTTGCCATCATTGCTGCTTACATTCACATCAACAAAAGGAGGCACTGCTGTGTACTGATGTGGCAGCCAGAGGGCTGGACATCCCTGAGGTGGACTGGATTGTTCAGTACGACCCTCCTGATGATCCCAAGGAGTACATTCATCCTGTCAGTAGAACAGCCAGGGATCTGAATGGAAGAGGGCATGCCCTGCTCATCCTGCTCCCTGAAGAGCTGGGTTTCCTTCGTTACTTGAAACAGTCCAAGGTTCCATTGAATCCGTTTGACTTTTCCTAGTCTAAAGTTTCTGACATCCAGTCTCAACTGGAAAAACTGATCGAAAAGAACTACTTTCTCCACAAGTCTGCCCAGGAAGCATACAAGTCCTACATATGAGCATATGACTCTCACTCTCTCAAGCAGATCTTCAATGTGAACAACTTAAATTTGCCTCAGGTCACTCTGTCTTGGTTTTAAGGTGCTACAAAGCAATTTAATGATATAAATTATATATACTTTTCAGTATTAATTTCTAATATTAATGTGCTCAATTCTCCAATGGAGAGATACAAGAATAGCATATTGGATTAGGAAACAAGATAAGCTTTCTGATGCCTCAATAAAACATCGCTTACAGTCTTAGCTAGGGTTTCACTGCTGTGAACAGACACCCAGACCAAGGCAACTCTTATAAAAGACACCATTTACAGGTTCAGTAGTTCAGTCCATTATCATCAAGGTGAGAGCATGGCAATGTCTAGGCAGACATGGGGCTGGAGGAGCTGATAATTCCATCTCTTATTCGAAGGCAGCTAGGAAAAGCCTAGCTCCCGTGTGGTTAGGAGGATGACTTCATTGCCTATCCCCGTATGACAGACTTCCTTCAACAGGGCCATACCTCCTAATAATGCCACTCCCTGGGCTAAACATATTCAAACAACCACAATTATCATTAACAATAAGCATTATCTTAGTATAAAAAGATGGTAAAAGGTATTCTAAGCAAAAGAAATCAAGAAACAATTAGATGTAGCTATTTTAATATCTTACAAAGTAGGTTTCAAACCAAAGCTAGTCATAAGAGACACTTCTTACTGATTAAAGGTTATTTCACCAAAGAGACATTATAATTCTAAACATATATGTAACAAACATAGGGACAACTAATTTCGTAAAAGAAATACTATTCAATCTAAAACCATAGACCAATCATAATACAGTGATAGTGTGTAACTTCAATATCCCATTCTTACCAATAGACAGATCACCTAGACGAAGGCTAAACAGAGAAATGATGAAGTTAAATGGCACCGGTAGTCAAGTGGAGCTAGTAGACATCTACAGAACATTCCACCCAAATACTAAAGATCCAAATTTCTTTTTAGCAAATCATGAAACATTCTCTAAAATTGAACACATATTAGGATACAAGGAAACTTGTACAATCACTCTGGAAATCAATCTGGAGGTTTCTCAGAAATTTGGAGTAGTTCTACTTCAACATCCAGCTACACTACTCCTGGGTATATACCCCAAAGATGCACCACTATACCACCAGGGCACTTGCTCAATTATCTTCATAGCAGCTTTATTTGTAATAGCTGGAAACTAGAAACAATCTAGATGTCCCTCAACTGAAAAATGGATTAAAGAAAATGTTGCACATCTACACAATAGAATACTATACAGCTATTAAAATCAAAGACATCATAAAATTTGCAGGCAAATGGATGGAACTTGAGAATATTATCCTGAGTGATATAACACAAAACCAGAAAAACACATATGGCATGTACTCGCATTTAAGTAGACATTAGCTATAAATTGCAGGATAACCATGCTAAAAATCCACAGACTCTCCCCACCCCCCCAAAAAAATGGGTTATAAGAGGGCCCAAGGGAGGATGTGTAAATCTCAGAAAGGGAAACAAAATAGTCAGAAGAGCTGGATGGAGAAAGGCAACATGGTGGGAAGAATCAGCCTGGGGATGACAATCAGGTGTGAAGGTGCGGTGTTTGGTTGGGCTGGGAGCAAGAATGGAAATCAGTGGAGAGCATCTCTGGGACTAGATGGAGACCTGGAATAGGAGAGGCTATGGAGTCTAGTCTATAGGGGTGACTCTAAATTGAGATTCAAAATAGTGGGGAGAAAAACCTGAAGTGGCCACTTCCTGTAGCCAGGCAGGACTTCTGGTGGAAGGAGAGGAACATCAATTCTCCTACAAAATCTTGAACCCCAAAATTGTCCTGCCTACAAGATGTGCAGAGATAAATATGGAGCAGAGACTGAGGGAGAGAGCTAACAACTGACACTATTGATAATAATCTGCTAGGACTGCAGACAGGAACCTAGCATAACTGTTTCCAGAGAGGCTCCATCCAGCAGCTGATAGAAACAGATGCAGTGACCCATAGCCAAACAAGTAGCAGAGCTCAGGGAGCCTTGTGGAATAATCAGGATAGAACTGAGCTAGCTGGAGAGGTCAAAGAAAAAAAAACCCTACACAGTCAACTAACCTGGGACTATGGAGGCTCACAGAGACTGAACCACCAACCAAAGATCATAGAGGGGCTGGACCAAGGCCCCCTACACATTTGTAGCAGATTGCTGCTTGGTCTTTTTGTGTGAGTCGTCTCTTAAAATTGGAGTGGAGCCTGACTCTGTTACATGCCATTAAATCCCCTCCCCCTACCTAGACTGCTTGGTTCTGCCTCCATGGAAAAGGATGTGCTTAGTCCTGCTGTGACTAGATGTCCCAGGGTACCCAAGGCAGGCTTTCTCTTCTCTAAGGAGAAGGGGAGAGGGTAATGCCAAGAGAGATTTGTAAGGGCAGGACTGGGAAGAGAGGAGGGAAGGGACTGTGATTGTGATTTAAGGTGAATTAAAAAAATAAATTATGGAAAGAAAAAAAAGCCATATACAACAGTGTGCATTTGCAGTTCCACCACTTGAGAGGAAGAGACTCTCCATCCAGAATAGCTAAATTGGTAAGCTTCAGGTTCCATAAGAGACAGACAATATCTCAAAAGTACTAAGGTAGATGGTGATTGAAGCAGAAACTTGGTATCAATCTTTACCCTGAACAGAACGTGTGTGTGTGTGTGTGTGTGTGTGTGTGTGTGTGTGTGTATTAAGTGTTAGCTCTGAGGGGAAAGATCCTGACAGTTGGGAAACAAGGAATACCAGAGTCACACCATACAACAAATCTCACACAAGAGATTTATTGAGAAAGATACAAGATGGTGGCTGCTTCTGCTTCAGAGAAGGAGCAAAGGATTGAGTAGAAGGCAGGCTTTACATAGTTTCCTTGTGGGGTGGAGTTTTCCAGGGCAGTCTCAGACTGGTAGGGTTTTGTGACTTGATCTTCAGCCAAGTTCAGGGACTGGTGTGATTCTGTGGACTGATCTTAGAGAAACCTCAGGAATTGGTGGGATTTTGAGATCAGTGATTGGCAGGTTTTCAAGACCTGGAAAGTGTGCTAAGACTTTTTACCCTTATACATGGGCTCTCAACTCATAAGATTTTATTTCACATCCTGATGCTTGTTTAATACTACCATCTTTTTTTGGTCAATGTGTTATTGCTATGAAGAGACACTAAGACAACTCTTTAAATGCATTTTAATTGGGTCAGGCTTAAGCATTAGAAGCTCCAAAAGGCCACCTCCAGTGACACACTTCCAGAGATAAAGCCATATATCCTAGTTCATAACAAGTAGTGCCGTTCCCTGATGACCAAACAATTCAAACATTGGGCCATTCCAATTGATACCACTACACATCTACTGAGCACTCTCTGCCCTCATCAGAGATGAGTCAAGAAAAGTCACTATTGTCCTAGCTTTCTGTTTTCATCCTTCCTTTTTAGTTTCAGCTCAATGACTGGCTATTCCAGGGATAATATACAAAAGGATTCATTTGCTTCTTTGATAAGTCACATGTCAGCTTTTCACACTGTAAGCAGTTTATTAGGTGATCCATGTGTACATCCTCTTGGAATTTCCATGACCATTTTACGCCTTGACAAACATGAGTCTCTTATCTGGTACTCCATGTATCAAGGGTCCAAAAAGTTTTGTGCCTGTGTTCATAGGGCACTGAAAAGTAAGAAACTACAACATGGGACACACATTACACGAAACCTCTTTTGATGCACATAAATCATGTACCATCAAACACTTTTCAAACACCATATGGAAGAATGATTACTGCTAAGAAAGTCATATCAGTAGCAGAACATAATTAGACAAAACACTGGGCCTTCTCCACGGAGTCCTGGGACTGTTCAGGACATGTATTCGTATAGTGGCCCCAACTGCTTCCTACATGTTATATATGGCACCATGCAAGGAAACTAAAAGAGAGTCTTCAAGTCTTCAAGGTTGGTGAGAGATGAGTCCATAGAAATCTCTGCTGAGAAAGGAGATCTCAATAGAAAAAACATGACACTGAAGGGTCTGTTGCATGTTCATGCCTTACCACTTGCTCAAAAGTAGATCTTAGTGGGGGATGCTTGCCACTGATGCTTGTATCTATCCATTCTCACATTAGCCCCTTTCTGTAGCCCAGCTTTGCTTCCTGGTATGTATGTACAGGGTTGCCTCTGGCTGATAGATACTTGTGAGGACCTACAGCACAGTACTGTGTCCTGGGCTTGTATGTGTTTAGCTTTCCAGCATGTCTACCAATGAAGAAATACTTTATGTTTGCACTCTCATCCTCATATCAAATCTAGTTCCACTATAGACCCAACTAAGATGACACATCCTGGAAACAGGATGTGGACCTTGTGTTGTCTTATCACAGAGACATCTATCTCTAGCTCTGATGGCTCCAGTTGCTGTAGACTAGGCTTTTGGAAGGAGTGCAAACAGCTGACAGCTGGGAGAATGCTGATGCACCCAGTGGCCTCTTGAAGAGGAGTGAACTACTCAATCTCAAAGGATTCCTCCATACATGACAGCATGTCATCTACAATTTTGACACACCGGTAAAAGGAACAGTAATAATAAAACCCATTGCTCTTTAATGCTCACAAAAACTTGATGGTATTTCACTATAGCTGAAGACACCTCACACATTGGTCATGGTCCTTAGAGAAATAAAGTTGGTACAAACTTGGTGCTACCTCCCACCTGGCTAGATTTCAAAGTACTTAATTGAGCTATGCAGGCTATTGGGAGAAAGTCATCAGCAATCTTATCCTAATTGTGTATCCTAAAAATCACAAAAATCACAAGCCTGGAAAGATATCCCAATGAGTTTAATAGTGGCATGAATGTTATGTGGGTAAGCAGCCTTTTTAAATTGTATTAAAGGCCCACTCGGCAGTAGGAAATGCATGCTTAGTACTGTAGATGTGGTTATGAACCCAGGGATAGAAAGATCATGACTCCTAGGGTACAATCTGCTACTATTATTTTGCTAAATGGACATAGATAAAAGTGTCTCTAGTCCCATAAGTTAGTGAATCTCTTCAATCTCATCAGAGAAGTGTCTTTGTGCAACTGGCTACAGTACAGGAGGAAAAGTGTCTATAGGATACTTGGCTACAAATGGAACATTTACATTACATTCCTTCACTATAAGTTTCATGTAACATTGTAGAACAGGAAGGAGGATCTTTGTAAGTCAGAGATCAGTGAAGACTGCTGTAAAATAGTGCCTCTGGATAGGACAAGATCATTGTGCTCATGTACCCATAGAATCTGTGTTTACCTGTACAAGACCTGCACAAGTTCATTCAAGTAAATGTCCAAGCATGAATGACCCCTATAAGGTTTCACCCCAAATGAGGGAATATTGGAAAGTAATAGAAAATGGACATGGAAAAATCTGTACTATGGTATATAATGTACTATATGTCATATAGATGTATGAACTTACATATCTTTCGACTATTATATAGTATATATCAGACTACACACACACACACACACACACATATGACAAAACTCTACAAAAATACAATTCAATTTATCTTTTGTTGGTCATCTCCTGTTAAACGTGGCATTTATCCTTAAGTGTGGTTTATATAGCCAGTGAAACTCCATTGGAGATAACTGATTTTTTTTCCTTCTCAATTAGTTGCCAGTTAGAGACAGCTTCTTGGTTAGAGATGAGAGCTCATATCTGTGCCCCATCTTATTACTAGTGATGTCTAGCTTGAACCTGTGAATGTGTTGTGCATGCAGCCACAGTCTCTGTGGGTTCATAAGTGTATTAGTCCAGTTGTGTCTAGAAAACACTGTGTTCTTAGTGTCATTGATCCCTTCTGTTCTTAAAAGTTTTCCATCTCTTCTGCATAGCTCACTGAACTCAGAGAGTAGGGGTTTGCTTAAGACATCTTACTGTGGACAGAGTGTTCCAAAGTCTTTTAATCTCTGCACATTGCATAGTTACGGGTCTCTGTGTTAGTTCCCAAGTACTCAAGAGGAAGCTTCTCTGATGATGTGAGTATAGAGGAATATCATTGGGAGCTTATTGCTACATCCATTTAGCAGAATAATAATATTTGATTTCTTCTAAGTCACTGGCTTATCTAGCCTCAGGTTCTTTGCCTCTAGAGGAACAGTATGGGGATGGATTCCATCTCATGGAGACAGATCACCATTGTAGATCCAGAGTTTTGCAACTGGGTTGATGCTCACCTTTTCCCCTTAGCAGTGTATAGAGTATCTTCCAGCACCATGAACATTAGTCAATAGGTGTAAATTCTCTATGTATGCACCAGCTCAGTTTCTCCATGTTGAGTGAGATATATATTGTCCTCAGCCTTAGAGCCTCACCATCAGTTTGTGAAGAACAATCAATAGCCTTGAAAATAGCTTGAGTTCAAAGTGATGGAACCAGAAAAGATCATACTGAACAGGGTAACCCAGACCCAAAAAGACAAATGTGCTATGTACTTACATATAAGTGGATATCAGCCATTAAGTACAGGATAACCATGCTACAATCCACAGATCTAAAGAAGCCAAATAACAAAGAGGGCCAAAGGGAGGATGCCTGAATATCACTGAGAAGAGGAAATAAAATAGAAATCAGGGTACATGGAGTGAGGGAACTGGGTAGAAGAGCACTAGGGAGGAACAAATGGGACTAAGTGGGGGCAAGGACTGAGGAAGAGAGAACTGGAATCTGTGGGTGAAGATAGAAACCTAGGAAAATGGAAACTCCAAGGAATCTATGAGGATGACTCTAGCTAAGACTCCTAGCAATAGAGGATATAGAACCTGAAAGGACTACCTCCTATAACCAGGCAAGACTTTCAGTGGAGGGAGGCAGACACCAACTGCAAAGCTTTAGACCAACAATTTATTCTGCCTATAAGATGTGTAGGGATAAAGTCGGAGCGGAAATTGAGGCAGTGGCCAACCAATGACTGGCCTAACTTAAGACCTATGCCATGTGAGAGAGCCCACCCCTGGCACTATTACTGATATTCTGCTATATTTACAGACAATTATCATCTAATAATTATCATTTAGCATAATTATCATCTGAGAGGCTTCAACAGCTAATGGAAACAGATGCAGGGACTCACTGCCAATCATTAGGTGGAGCTCAGGGAATCTTTTGGAAGAGGGAGAGGAAAGATTGAAGGAGCCAGAGAGTTTAAGAACACAAGAAGAAAACCTAGAGAATCAACTAACCTGAGCCCATAGCAGCACCAAGAAACTGAAACACCAATCAGAGTGCATACGTGGGATGGACCTAGGCTCTCTATACATATGTATCAGATGTTCAACTTGGTTTTCATGTGGGACCTTTACCAACAGGAGCAGGGGTTATCTCTGACTCTGGTGCTTGCCATGGATCCTTTTCACCTATCTGGGCTGCCTTCTCTAGTCTTTCAGTAGGAGAACATGCACCTAGTCCTACTGCAAATTGATAGACCAAGGCAGGTTGATATCCATGGGAGACCTCCTGTTCTCTGAGGAGAAAGGGAGAGGTGAATGGGAGGGGGGAAGTGGAATTGAAAGAAAGGGGCTGGGAGGAGAGCAGGGATGGGAAGCTGTGATGTAAATTAATTAATTAATTAATTAATTAATTAAAAAGAAAGAAAATGGCCTGAGTTGTTTTGGGTTTGCATGAGGCCCTCTTGGTCAACAACTCAAGTAGATATAACTTCATTTTCAGCATCTACTAATTTAAATGTTTGAGGGTAGCTCCTAAAATTAGAGTGGTGGCAATTTACAGAAGAGAGACTGGGGAAAACTGTGTAGGTGAATGACAGAAACAAGAGAGTAGATGGAGGCCAGAGAGAATAGAGATTGCCAGATTCTTAGAATACTCCCAGCTTAATTGGAAGGCAGAGTTAGTGCAGAGAGGGGCTGACGGTGGTTGACAAATGTTCCCTCTGCCCCAATTCCAAGTATTTGATGAGTTTTTGGTGACTTGAGATGACTATAGGTGGAGATTAAATGTCTATACCCTTCTGGGTGATCTGTTTGACAAGAGCTATATAGATTTTTGATAAGCTTTATAATTCCTGCCGTGGGAATATACTTTTGGTAATATATACAGCTACGTTTTTATGTAAATATCATTTACATTAAGAAAATCTATAAACAGTTCAGTGATACAACAATCTCTCATCTATCCAAATGATGGAACACTATGTAGCCAAAAGAAAGTTATACCAAATTATAGAGTTGGCAGAGTTCACATGGAGAGTGACCATACATCCTGCTCTTGGCATGTGGTTTTGGCATTATCATTCATAATGTGCCCTCTTCAAAGTGCCTGGCCACTTTAGCCACATCATAATGAAAGAAAGTGAATTATAATCTCCATATACTAGGTAAACTGGTAGTCAGCTGACATATGTCCAACCACTAGCATTCTGGGAGAATTGCTCAGATTTGTAGTACTTGTGAGTTTCCAGGTAAGAGTCCTCCAACTGTGCCAACTTCAAGCCATAAATCAGGTTTGTGAATGCAGGTTTGTAATGATAAGAGTGCCCTTAGCCGTGTCAAACTGATTTAGTATACGTTGGTCACTTAGCACTGTGTCAGCAAGTAATACACAAAAAACAAATCTCTTAGTCTTGAGAGATTTCCTGCGACTTGATCAAATCATTAGTGGATGTTGTCTTAAGGTTTCTATAGCTGTGACAAAACACCATGTCCAAAAAGCTCATTGGGAATAAAAGAGTTTATTTGGCTTACCTTTCCATGTTGCTATCAATCATCAAAGGAAATTAGGATAAGAACTTAAGCAGGGCTGGCATCTGGAGACAGGATCTGATGCAGAGGCCATGGAGGGGTGGTGCTTATTGGCTTGCTCCCTATGCTTATTCAGCCTGATTTTTTATAGAATCCTGAACCACCAGCCCAGGGATAACACTCACCTATAATGAGCTGAGCCCTCCTCATCTATTACTAATTAAGAAAATGCTTTACATCTGGATGCTATAGAAGTATTTTCTCAACTGGAGTAGCTTGTGTCAAGTTTACACTAGACTAGAGAGTAGAGATGTTTTGAGTTGATCAACCTAATAAACAGAGCACTCTAGTTCTTAGGTCTGCTTCATACTCATACAGTAACAGAAATTACTCCAAAACAGCTGTATCACCAAATCTTTCCCTGGCTCAGGTGACAGCTCACAAAAGCTTGGAACTGGAAGCACACTGCACAACCTGCTGGCAGCTCAGCAGGTTGCAAAGTGACTCAATTGATCTAAAGAACTTTCAGGCAGTGTGGCTGGTCTCTGTTTCTTTCAGGCATCTGGTCTACTCTCAGAATCTTTGCAACTTGGCTTGTCAGAGTTCTCAACAGTCTATTGCTTGCTCTTGAGAAGGAGGGCCCTATTGAACCTGATCAGTTTCACGGACTTCTTCCAGCTATTCCGAGTTGTTTACCTTCTGGTTTAAGGAATTTCCCTGAAGGGTAGAGTGTTTCAATCTCAGAGGAAACTGTCATACAATATAATGTTAGAAAATAATTTATTACTGAGAGATTTACTGGGAGGACCCAGAGACAAAGTATCAAATGAAACACAATGAACATTGATATTTCTGGAGAAAATGTTATTAATCATGTCCCTTTGTCTGTGGCTATGACTTTATAGGACATTGGCCTTTCTCTTATGAAAATATCAAAAGTTCTACTGCTGAAGAAATGAATGGTGGGTAAAGTTGGAAAAGATGGGAAACAAGTGAGTTGGGGATCAAACAGTAAAAGATTCTGGAGAGTGGGGCAAAGTGCTGACATGAATGTGCTGTTATAGGTATGGATAGCTCAGAGATTCATCATGAACAGAAATACATTTTAATAAGAAGATGCTTTTTATTTAGGTGCAGGCCAGCACTGTTCCTGAGAGCACTCCTAAGTTGCAGCCCCTAGCCCTATCAGCCCAAGGCTTATAAAGTCAAAACTCACAAGATATGTACAAGTTATGGGCTTACACATTAGAGGCATGTTTTTTGCTTTTTAGTTTCTCAAGCATCGTAAGTCTAAACTTTAAATGTAATGTTAATCATCACAGTGCCAGGAAAAATATTACTAGAACGTGCTATCTAGATTTAGTCAGGAAAGATGAACTACCAAAAATGGACAAAGACAAGGAGAAACTCATAGCAGACAAAACACTGAAATTTTGTTGTGTTCTTGTTTAACCAACTACAGATAGCAACATGCCTGGAGACAAGGCCTCATTTAATGTACTATATGCCTTCTTCAGTTCTTAATGTATAAGGATACTGTGCTAAATAAATAGCCTCTATAAGGGAAAAAAGAAAGAACCTGAGAAGCTAGAGGTATATTCAGCTTGGGGATGTGACTGTTCTTGTGAAACTCAGATAAAGCATGACAGTCTATAAATCCAGGGAGAGTGCAATCAAATATTCAACAGAGACAAGATTATGAGAAGTCCTATATGGCATCATAAAGAATTTTGTATAGTGATTTTGGGAGTATTGTGTATTCTGAAGAGGTGATGGGAGTACTGCAGTATATTACTGGTGGACAGAATAAGATGACATCAGCAAGATGACAGAAAAGGAGACCTCCTAAAAGAACACTGGTAGGACTGCTATACACAGGAACACCTTCCCAAAGACTCTCTAACTCAGCCATGAGGATGTAGCACCTTATTCAATGACAGAAACTGGAGACAGACTACATTAATACAAATAAATATGGGCCCGAGGTGGGGAGATGTTCCTGCAATCTCAGCAAAACCCAACTTTTTAAAAGAATCATTGACCAATCAAATGAACAGGTGAGTGAAGCAGGGCAATCAATTCAGGACCTAGGTAAGAAGGTAAACAAAATACAGCAGTTCAGAACAGAGCTTCAAAAACATGGACCTAGAAATTAGCTAATGAAATCAAGAATCTAAAGAAAAAATGTAAAATAGAAATCCTGGAAATAAAGCAGCAATGGTTTATAAAAGCCAGACCATCACCAGACAAAGCCAAGCAGAAGGAAAGACACATCCAGGGAAATCTAAAAACAAACAAACAAACAAACAAAAAAAACTGAGCGGGATGAAAATTTCTACAAACTTGAAAGCAATTTATGAATACACAGAGCAGAAGAGCTTCAATAAAGCCCAAATGGCATAGTTTATTGAATAAAATTATGGAAAAATTACGAAATCTAGAGAAAGACACTGACATTTAAACACAAGCTCCATTTAGGATCTCTAGACAGAAACTTTCCAGGCCTTATCACTGTCAGATGTCAAAAATAGAGAGCAGAAAATGGTGATGTTCTTGGTGTTAGATCATTTGTTTAGCATGCACAAGGTCATAGATTTAATTCCTGGCCCTGCCTCACCCCAAGAAAACTAAGAAACCAAACTAAAGAGGTCACTATATATTAACATGCTATGACATATTAACATATTAATATGTAGTAACCACTAATTTTGTTTTATAATTAATATATCACCACATGTTAATCATATTACTGTACTATATAATCAAAGTAATGTGAAATCAAAAAAGAAGCTGTAACAATGTAAATACTTTATTCACCAAAGGTTGGTGTTCCCAGTGTCACAAAACAAATTCTGATAGTTATGAAAGGACAGATGCATACTGACATAAAAACAATGGGAGACTTCAATACACCACTCATGTCTTTGAGTAGGTTTTCCAAACTAAAAACCAATAAAAGAATTCAAAGCAAAGAATATCACAGATCAATTGGATTCAACAGTTATCTACAAAGTATATCATTCAGCATATAAGGAACACACATTCCTCTCATGGTCTATGGAAACCTCTCTAAAATAGGTTTCATTACAAAGTAAAGCAATCCAAAATGACTCTAAGATCTTTATGTTTCACCTTACAGGAGGATCACATGAAAATGGATTAAAGTTCTTAAAATAAGACCTGAAGATTTGAAACTGCTAAAGGAGAATGTAAGTAAAATCCTTCAAGACGCAAGCTCAGAGACTTTCTAAATGGTTCTTACAGTGCAGAGAGTAAGCCCAAGTGCTGGCAAATGAGATTGATTGAAAATACAAAACATCAGCACAGCAAATGTGAAAAGAAAAAAATTACAGAATGGGAGAAAGTTTTTGCCAATGAATAATAAAAAGAGAAGTCACATCTAGACTATAAAGACAAATATAAAAATTAAGCACTAAAATATCCCTAGTAATATCATCAACAAATAGAATGATGAACCAAATGCAGTTCTCAAGAGAAGAATGGCCAACAAGTGTTGTAAAACTACACATTAAAACTAACACATTAAATTGACTATCATCAAGAAAACAAACAACATATGCTGGTAAGAATGTCTGGAATGAGGAATCCTTGTATATACACTGTTGAGAAGAATATAAATTGGCACAGCTATTGCAGAATTTGCAGCCACTTTGTAAGTACAGAGTTTTCTTTAAAATCTAAAAATACAACTACCATATGATCATTTCTAGGATATATGTAAAGGATTCTAAATCTTAGCACAGAGATACTTGCTCATCCATATTCATTTCAGCATTATTCATAATAGCTAAGAAGTGGGCCTGCCTAGATGTTCATCAAGAAATGAATGGATAAAGAAAAGATGCTATTAATATACACTGGAATTTAACTCAGCCATAAAGAAAAATGAAATCGTGATTTTGCAGGAGAATAGACAGAAGTAGAAATACTTATGTTAAAATAAGCCCAACTTAGAAAGATGCCTCTACTCATTCAAAAACTTAGATTTTAATTTACACACACACACACACACACACACACACACACACACACACTCAGGCATGCATACACACAAATACACACACATATAGAATTTATAACATGTTTATTTTTAACATTATAACAAAAGTTCATTTAGCATGTGAAAAAGTCTTATTCCATTTTGACCTTAATCATATTTCCTTGTGCACATATAACGCATTTGTATATTCCTCCACTGATGGATACCCAGCAAACTTTCACAATGGATTTTTTTATAAAATGTTCTTTCAAGCATGAGTGTACAAGCAGGGCCAGCTTAAGCCCTTACTTTAAATTCTTTAAAATATTGCCCTTAGAGGTGGAATCACTAGCTCATATCACAATTCTTTGCTTATGTTTTAGGGAGAATCATAACTTTTAAAGAAAGTATGGTAAAATTCCTAAACATTCTAATTTTAGTAAAAACACAAATTTAAACAAATGCTTCTCCTTTTCTTCAAGTAAATTGAATTTTGGTTGCCAGAAACCTCATCTTACTGAATCTGTGTATAATGCTCACTAGGGTCTACATAAATACAAAGTGGGACAGGTCTGTAGAGAATAGCCCAGGCTGATGGACAGAGAATTAAAAGAACCAATATCAGAGGTGACAGAATTGTTCCTCAAAGCTGCCAAATACAGCAAGTTATAAATTCCAAAGAGGTTTTATTAATAGGAGGAATTAAAGGTGGTAAATGCTATGCCCTGGCCTAAATATGCTAACTCAGGAAGAAACTATGTTGCCCTGGTAAAACGATTGCACTTCTGTGTGTCAAGCTTATCATCTTCTAATCAAACTAAAGGGAGCACATCAAGTCAAAAACTAGGACATCAGGCTCTTTTTCATTTTTATTTTCTTTCTTATATCCTTTCAGATCTACATAATTTTCAAAATTGTACCAGAGTTGAGGAGAGCTTAATCATATTGCCTTGTACACATAAAATGGGATGTGAAAAACACATAAAAAGAAGATAGAGGAAAGAAAGGAGGACAGGACAGAGAAAGAAGAGGAGTAGCAAACAAGGAATGGAGAAAAGAAGAGGAGGTAAGCAGGGGGAAGAGGTGGATGAAAGGAGTAGGTGGTAAGCAAGATGACTCATGCATACTTGACTGGAGCTACTAAACAGTGGGGTAGAATTATAGGGAGTAACTGGTCAGTCCTTCTCACTGATCTGGCCAAAGTCATAGGGCATGCAAATGACAGAGGAAGGCCAGTAGTGTCTGGAAATCCAGTGAGAGCCAGAAATGCTCAGTCTGCTCAAGGAAGGTGACTGCTTCACAATGGAAATTAGGCCTGCACAGGGCACTAGGTTTTTTAGTTCAGGAATCAATCTAAGAATCTGGGGGCAAGGGGGAGATTGTTTTTATTTTTGTTCTGTTTGTGTTTTTGAGACAGGGTATCTAATTTAGGGTTACAATTACTGTGATGAAACACCATGATCAGAACAACTTGGGGAAGAAAGGCCTTATGCTTCCACATCACAGTACATCATCAAAAAAAGTCAAGACAGGAACTCAAGCAAGGCAAAAACCTGGAAGCAGGAGCTCATGCAGATACAGGATGGAGGCAAACGAGGGATGCTATTCACTAGCTTGGTTCTCATGGCTTACATACCTTGCTTTTTTCTTTTAATAGAACCCAGGATGACAAGCTCAGGGAAGGCACTACCCACAATTAATCAAACATTAATTAAGAAAATACCCTACAGACTTACCTGAAGACTGATCTTATGGAGGCATTTTCTTAATTGAGGTTCCTTCCTCTCATATGAATTTAGTCTGTCTCAAGTTGACACAAAACTGTGCAGGACAGGGTCTCTTTATTGCATAGCTCTGGCTGCTTTCGAATTCTCCATGTAGGCCAGACTTTCCTCAAATTCACAGAGATCTGCCTGCCTCCACCTCCTAAATGCTTGTATTAAAGGTGTGCACTACAGAGCAGACCTTGGGCACAAGCTCCTCAGCCAGTTCCACAACACCCAGAGGAAGCTCCATTCCCAGGTGCTCTAACACTCGAAGGATGAGGTGAGGCAAACCAATGTCTGTCCCAACACTGGGAGTAACTGTGACCATCAGGACCAGGAACACAGGAACTCAGCCAGCCCAGTGACTCTAGTTCCTTCCGGTCTGTCTGGGTTGGTGTCCTGAGTGGACCTTGGGCTCAAGCTCCACAGCCAGTCCCACAACACACAGAGGAAGCCCCACTCCCAGGTGATCTAACAAGCCCAGGATCACAGGATCCCTGAATCACAGGATCACAGAGACAGCTTGATTCTGAGGAGTTCAGACACAACCAGGATCACAGGAAGGACTGGCTCCAGTCAGATTTAGCAAGGGCAGGTAGCACTAGAGATAACCAGATGGCAGGGGGCAAGTGTAACAAAATAAACAACACAAACCAAGGTCACTTGGCATCATCAGAACCCAATTCTCCCACCATAGCAAGTCCTGGCCACACCATTACACTGGAAAAGCAAGATTCAGATATAAAATCACTTCTTGTGATAATGATACAGGACTTTAAGAAAGACATAAATAGCACCCTCAAAGAAATACAAAAGAACTCAGGAAAACAGCTAGAAGCCCTTCAAGAGGAAACACAAAAATCCCTTAAAGATCTACAGGAAAACACAATCAAACTGGTGAAGGAAATGAGCAAAACTATCCAGAATATAAAAATAGAAATAGAAACAATAAAGAAAACAGAAAGAGAGACAACTCTGGCCATACAAAACCTAGGAAAGAAATCAGGAGTCATAGAAGCAAGCATCACCAACAGAATACAAGAGATAGAAGAAAGAACCTCAGCGGCAGAAGACACCGTAGAAAACATTGACACAACAGTCAGAGAAAATGCAAAAAGCAAAAAGCTCCTAACCCAAAACATCCAGGAAATCCAAGACACATTGAGAAAACCAAATCTAAGGATAATAGGTCTAGAAGAGAGTGAAGATTCCCAATGTAATGGACCAGCAAATATCTTCAACAAAATTATAGAAGAAAACTTCCCTACCCTAAAGAAAGAGATGCTCATGAACATACAAGAAGCCTACAGAACTCCAAATAGACTGGACCAGAAAAGAAATTCCTCCCATCACGTGATAATCAAAACACCAAATGCACCAAACAAAGAAAGAATTTTAAAAGCAGTAAGGGAAAAAGGTCAAGTAACATATAAAGGCAGGCCTATCAGAATTACATCAGACTTCTCACCAGAGACTAAGAAAGCTAGAGATCCTGGGCAGATGTCATACAGACCCTACAAGAACACAAATGCCAGCCCAGGCTGTATGTACCCAGCAAAATTCTCAATTACCATAGATAGAGAAAACAAGATATTCCATGACAAAATGAAATTTACACAATATCTTTCCACAAATCCAGCCCTACAAAGGATAATAGATGGAAAACATCAACATAAGGAGCAAAACTACACCCCAGAAGAAGCAAGAAGGTAATCTTTCAACAAAACTACACAAACCTAATTCCACCTCTTACAACAAAAACAACAGGAAGTGACAATTACTTTTTCTTAATATATTAATATGAAAATTAATCCAACATATCCTAATCGATTGACATCCAATAATATGAGGAATTATAAATTTGTTGATTGTCATCCAATGGTCTCTCTAATTTGGTAATTGGAGAAATAGGTCTAACATTGTACAATCTATATACCCTTTCAACTTGTTTGTGATAGTGTCTGGTTGTGTACAACATAAGGGTCTTGAAATCTTGCTTCTCCTATCTCATCCTCTCTATTAGTAGTATTGTTTATTTCATGTATTTACATTATACTATGGTTTTCAGAACAGCCTATATACTTCAAAAGTATTTATATACCCAAAAGAAACATAGATGATTAACTAGGTAGGTTGCTTGTAAGAGAACAACAAAGAGTGAGACTGAATGCTATGCTTGACATTTGTAGCTCTATAATCAAGTTTGAAGAAGACTTTATAAGTTACTCTTTCTTTGAGATGAATGCTTTTCCAAATTATCACAGCTAATGAAGCAAATTCTTACCCTCACCCGTCTGAGCCACCCTCCAAGCAGAACCATTGTTCATTGAAACAGTTGGTGAATGACTATGATTGTTGTTTTATTATCAAACAACTTTTATAATACTCATTTTTATTGTTATAATATTTTATAAATTTTAAGGAATATTACAAAAAAGATATTGTAGGTATTGAAGGGGGCATCTCTAGGAGGAGTTGGGGTACAAAAGGGAAACAAGAATGTGATTTAATTCTATTTACTTAAAATATATTTTTAAATGTTAACAAATTCAGATAAATTGAAATCATGTAACTTTTCTCATCATAATGCAATAAAAGTAAAAAAAAAAAAAAAGAGAGAGAGAGATGTGTGCCACCAGCACCCTGCATAACACTTGAAACTTAAATCATCTCATTGGCAGGCTAAAAAATAAAATCACATGATAGCAATAGATTGCAAAGTGTTAATGTTTAAGTGTTAATGTAACATTTTAATATACATGTTAATGTAACATGCTAATGTACATGTTAATGTCAGCAACCCAGGATAACAGGTGTCCTCAACATAATAAAGAACATTTATAAGAGAAGACAGAAAGATTAAAAAAAAAAAAAAAAAAAAAAAAAAGGGTGTGCACCACAACATGTGACTTTCATACTATGGCCTTTTGAAACATCTTCTAGATAGATTGACTGGTAGGATGTTCTGTGAAGGTATATATCTGAAATCTGTTGATTCACAGATAACAGAAAGCATGAAGTCTGCCCTTGATGACTGACAAGACTGATGACTACAGGGTACTCAAGTGCACCAAGCTCGATTGTCTCCAGTGACAGTTAGCTACCAGCACCTATAAAATCTTACTCTGCAGTATCTGTGCACATCTATTGCCCAGCATATGCCAAAAAGACAGTGACTGCAGCCCTGGGAGGAAGCTTCTGTTGCACAAATGGTATGGCATGCCTGTGTTAGAGAGTATGCGTGTGTAATACCAAATAATGGGGAAAGTGGACATAAATTTAAAGGTGAGCAAAGAGGTATATATAAGAATGTTTGAAATGAGGAAAGGGAAGGGGGAAATGATATATTATAATCAATAAAAATAAAACCATATAAATAGATTATCTTAAAATTTTTCTTTTTTGGTGTACTCTTCCCTAGGAAGACTAACTCTCCGACTCTCACTATTCTAGTCAAACAATTCTTATTTCTGTTTTGGTTCATACATATCCTACCTGAATAGAACTATGGCTAGTTCTCTACTTTGTTTTTTTTTTTTTTTTCCTTACTAATATTTTTTTTTAGATATTTTCTTTATTTACATGTAAATTTCTCCTTTCGCAGGTTCCCCTCCAAAAAACAACAAACAAACAAACAAACAAAAACAAGAAGAACGAACCCCTTTTGCCTCCCCGCTCTCCATGCCTGCCACCCCAACCTCTCCCACTTATTGGCCCTGGCATTCCCCTACACTGGGGCACAAAACCTTCACAAAGCTGAGGTCCTATCCTCCTATAGATGATCAAATTTGCAATCCTCTACTATACACATGCTGCCAAAAAAATCAGTCCCACCATGTATAGCCCTTGGTTGGTAGTTGGGTCCCTGGGAGCTCTGAGGGTACTAGTTAGTTCACATTATTGCTAGTCCTAAGAGGCTGCAAACCCTTCAGCTCCATAGAACCTTTCTCTAAGTCCTTCATTGGGGACCACATACTCAGTTCAATGAATGGCTGTGAGCCTCTACATCTGTATTGGTCAGGTATTGTCAGAGCCTCTCAGGAGATAGCTATATGCTTGTCCTTCCTTCAGTCTCTGCTCCATAGTTAATCTCTGCAACTCTTTCTGTGGGTATTTGGTTCCCCCTTTTCAGAAGGAATTTAATGTCCACCTTTTGGTCTTCTTTCTTCTTGAGTTTCTTGTGGTTTGTGGGTTGTTCTTCCTGTATTCCAAACTTCTGGGCTAATAACCACTTATCAGAGAATACATACCATGTGTGTTCTTTTGTGATTGGGTTACATCACTCAGGATGATACTCTCCAGATCCATCCATTTTCCTAAGAATTTCATAAATTTATTGTTTTTTTTTTCATTTCACAGATTCGTTCCCAGCACCTGTGTACTTTTTTTTATTAGATATTTTCTTTATTTACATGTAAATTTTTCCTTTCCCAGGTTTCCCTCCAAAAAACAAACAAACAAAAACAACAAGAACACACCCCTTTTGCCTCCCCCCTCCCCATGCCTGCCACCCCACCCTCTCCCACTTATTGGCCCTGGCATTCCCCTACACTGGGGCACAAAACCTTCACAAGGCTGAGGTCCTTTTCTCCTATTGATGATTGAATTTTCAATCATCTATTATACACATGATGCCAGAACATTCAGTCCCACCCTGTATAGTCCTTGATTGGTGGTTGGGTCCCTGGGAGCTCTGAGGGTACTAGTTAGTAATTGTTGTT
>JADRCD010154489.1:0-13338 GCA_019843815.1 Montemys delectorum | reverse complement strand
CGTTCCCCCACAAGGAGGAGACTGGTTTCACAACTTCTACTATGACAACATGGAGAAATGTCTACTTCTTTTTTACAAAATGATTGAGGAAGGATGCTCCCCTTCTAATGAATTCTATTTTGACTCAGCTTATTTAGCAGTAAGCAAATAGATAAAATGGAGGCAAACCAGGGCTGTTTGGTGTGCGTGTGTGGTCTCTATACATGGACCACGCAAAGCAGGAACATACGTACCATCTATAAAAATGAGAATATCCTGTGGTCCACATGAAGAATTAGCTCAGATTTCTATCTACTCCATGTGAATAAGACTTTAAAATCACAAAGAAAGTGTATAAAGCTACAGGTTCCACAAATTCTAAGCCTGAATGAATGTTGAGCCACACATTAAAACATTTCTAATAACCATGTGCTTTTAATTTCAAAAAAATATCACAATTAGTCGGGCTCTGAATTTTACCTAGTATGTCTTTTTAAGTGAGTAGACATACTTTCTATTTGACCTATGTAGTGTACACATGCTGAAAAACCATTTGTGATTACACTACCATTTTTATTTATATTCAGGTGTGGTGGGTGGTTTGAGGCTAGTCTCAGCTACATTGTTGAGACCCTAAGTTCACCCATGTTTAATGAAAGAGATTAAAAGGCCCTGTCTGTGTGAATATTTGGAAGTTCGCTTTTTCGAGACACAATGCTTAACTTAAAAAAAAAAAGTTCTTTGATTTCTCTAACACAAGTTGAACTTTGTTCTGTTTTGAAATGTCTTGGAACAGAATCGGCTCGGGTTTGGGAGTATGCTTGGATTTTGGAATACTTGTATATTTGGATTAGAATATCTCAGGGATGAACCCCGAATCTAAAGATAAAATTCACTTAAGTTCCCTATGAAGCTTGACTCCCTAGCCGGGAGGCAACTTTACACTGTGGTTTAACACTTTCTGAAAGTCAAGGGTACGGTTGTCTACCTCTGGTATCATATGGACTGCCACTTAGCTCAGACTTTGGAAGACTTTTGCATTTTAGATTAGGCATGCTTTGTTGTACAAACCATTTCTGAAAATCTCATGAAGAGTTAAGGGTGACAGCTGTGCTTAGCGGCTCTGGTGCTATAGGTCCTAAAAGCCAAAAGGTTTTAGTTTTCAAAACTATGTTTGGCAGAGTGGTGTAAATGTTTCCCTTCCTCTGGCTCCTGTGCATGATACTGGAACCTCTCTCCATCCACAAGGCTCTTTCCAGAGTCCTTGTCTCCTTTTACATCACAAATGAAAGAGAAGACTGTGGCAGTGTCTCCTCTTGACTCTGGCTTTTATCTTCTCCCTTTACAGCTTATGAAAATCTGCAAAGTGCATAACTTGGTGAGATATTTCAGCGTGTTATTTCATTCTGTCCTGCACTATCCTGAAAGAAACATTATCAAACAATTCCCACTGGCCCATGAACAAAAATAGCTTCCATTCATAAAACAATGCATTTCTGATTTTTATTCTCCAACTTCCTGAATGTTAGTTTCAAAGAAACAGAATCTGAGGTGCTGTGTTCTCTATGTTCACATGGAATCTCTACTTTCTAAGGAATGCACTTTCAGAAATGTTTGTGTCTTCTTCAGTAGCCAAGGTTCGGCAAACTGGCTGAGCCACAGCAGCAGAAAATGAAATGCAAAGGGGGGAGAGGCCCCCACAAATCCTCTGTGGACCACTGTGCAGCCTTGGCCCGAGCATCGGGAAAGTCTAACTGGAAGCACACATACGCTTAATGTCTTTGCCAGCTGAGAGACTGAGACCCTGCACCTGGGATCAGGAAAATGCAGTGTGTTAGATGGGTTTTCAGTTTGTGGATTTGAGAAGCAGATATTTCCACATAACTATTTTAATTTACAAATAAGTTACCAACTTAGCAGTTTCTAAGAGGTCTGAAATGGGACAAATGGGGAGTCGTGTTGGAAAGTTAGCTTCTGCTCCGTTACTGAGAATGGTTTATTTCACCGTTGTGTTTAGGAACACAGCAGGCAGGAGAGCAATTTCATTTTTATTGGGTTTTCTTGGGAACCTAGTTTGAATCATATCAAAACTTCTAGCTTGGATTTCCTGGATCTCTTCTTGCTGTGAGAAAATAGTAGCCTTCTTCAAAGACTCGGGCTAGCATAACTGAATTCGGCATGAGGGAAGAGGAAAAGGCTAACCTTAAATCAATTGTGGCTTAAAACATGGGTGAGGAATTTTATCCTAAATATTTGGAAAGCCAAGAAATGATTCCATATTAATGTTTAAAACCACTAAATGACTATTCAAAACTTCTTATGAAATTGCAATGTGAAATCCAAGCACAAATTTAAATGGCTGTATAAATATCAAGAACAGTCTTTTATAGATTTTTTCCAAAGAAATGATTATTTTGTTTTTGTTAAGGCCATACAAAGGCTATCAAATTTGTATTCACAAGTGGATGTAATGGGGTCCAAACTGCATTGTGGGCAAGCTTTCAGGGCACATGTTCCCCAAAGTCTACTTAGTGATGGGTTTCCAACAATGTGTGTACACCTTAAACATGTTTCAGATAGAGGACGTTAACACAGACTGTTAGCTGAAGAAGTCGGTTTCCCAGTCAGGGATCTGTTCTTTGATACAACTTGAGCAGAAAAAAAGAAGCCATTCTATGTCCTATGGAAGGAGGCACAGCTACTCTTTGAAACCACAGCAGGTCTGAGCTCTTTCTGCACACTAGGGGAATGGCATCTTCATCTTCCTCCGGCCTTAGGAAAGAAGTGTGAATGGACTTGAATGTGAAATTAGGGCATTCCACAAAAAAGGACCCGAGAAAAGGAAGAACATGGAGCTATTTCCCAGCACAGAACTCATAAACCTTAGGCTATAGGAGGACTGAGAGGGAAGAGCATCATCTGAGGGGCCATGAAAGGTGAACCGCCCCTGGGGATGAAGGAGCTAAAGGGTTAGAGAATGGAGCTATCTTGAGGCCATGAGCTCTTATAGGACTTCTCTGTGTATCCCCAGCCTCTACTCCACCACTGAGTGTAAGTTACAGGGAGAAATAACAGGAGAAGCAGAAAAGTGATCAAGCTGTGGCCAGCAAAACCATTAGGCCATGCCCCCAAGAGTCGTGGGGATGCCTGAAGGGTAAAGCTTCTCAATGTAAAGAAATAGTCCTGGTGTGAATTGCATGTAAAATTTACAAAGTAGATGCTTCCATACAGTTACAGGACTTAGAGTCATCTAAGAAACTGATATTTAGGGTTAGGCTACTCATAAAGAAGGGAGGCTGGAAATATGCACATTATTCAATGTATTTGTTGGATTAAATTTTTCTTTCTTGCCTCCCTCCCTTTCTTCCTTCTTACCTCCCTCCCCTCCTTTTTTTCTTACCTATATTTTTCAATTCAATAAATGAATTACATTACTCTGAGACTGAAAAACCAATGTTTGAATTCTGCCCTCCCCTTCATAAATGGAATCACACTGCAGACGTGAAAGTCAAACTAAGATGGAGGAGAATATTCTGTCTGCCAAGACCCTGCATCGGAGAAGAATTAACTGCATCCATAGAGCTTGGGGTGATGCTCCTGCAGTCATATGACACTCTGGGCCAGAACAACAACAGCAGCTGTGAGACAGAGCACTGAGGACCACAGAACTCAGAGACAGCAAGCCATTTGGCTCTGAGCATGGGGGAAGTCATTAGAAGCTCTCAGCTGGAAATGCCATGATGTGGTTTTTTTTTTTTTTTTTCATTTTGGGAAAGAGTAGACAGGATGAGATCAATGGGACCTGAGTCACTTAAGAGCCCTTTGCAGCTTCCAGGGAGCAGAAGATGTGCTACTGATGGACCTGGAATTGACAGAGCTGGAACTGACAGTCCCTGAGACAAATAGGCTAAAGAATTAGAAAATAAAACAAACACACTGACCACAATGGTTGAAACAGACAAACTCCTGGGGAGATCACTCAGTTGGTAAAGTAATAAACTGTTCACTAGGCAGGCATAAGGGCCAGAGTTCAAATCTCCAGCATTTACATAAAGCAGTGGGTGTGGTACACACACCTGTCATCCAGTAATGGCAAAGATTGGAGGCTCACTGGGGCAACTGGATTAGCTGATCAGTGAGATTCAGATTCAGAAAGAGAACACAAAGGATGATTGAGGAGGACACTCAACTCTGAGCTCTGGCTTCCATATGTACAAGTACACACATGTTCTCAGACACACAAATAAACAAAAGCAAAAGGAAGACACTGAAATCACAATGCCACAAAATCACAGTTCATGAAAGAAATGAGAGGAGTAAGAGGAAAAAGGGATGGGGGAGGGGAGGGAGAGATGGAGATCAGTCATAGATGCAGGGTGATAGGGAGGGGGCAGTGACCTGGCACTAAGCTGGAGATTAGCGATTATTATAAAATACAAACCTGTGTTTTGAATCATGGATTTATGTTATTCATTGTGCTGCACAGAAAGAAATAAAGATCTTGAGGGTACAGAACTCAAGCAAATGGTGAATGAAATGGAGGCTTGGAAAATGTTCCATTTGAAGTCTGTTTAGTTTGAAGTATGTGTAAAATGGTCACAGAAAGCTGACCATAGGCATCACAAACAAGAAGTCATGAATGAACTGGAAGTCATCAAAGTCTGGGTAGGGAGGGCCCACAATTTATCACCCAAACTGAGACAATTCTGGGGAAAAATGTGCAGCTACTGAAATTAGAATTGACACCTGAGACTGTAGTATCCATAGGACCACCCATGAGAGAGTAGCAGGGAAGAAGAGATGACCTAGAGCCGACCCCTGATGGACACTAGCAGTTAGCCGAGTAGAAAGCAGAGGAGGAGAAGCTGAAGGACAGACAGAAAGAATGGGAACTCAAAAGGCAGCAGCATGGAGAACAAGAGCAGAGCATGCCCTAAGGCAGACAGCTCAATGGAGTCGAAGATCTGACAAAATCGAAATCACAGATGCCCTTAGCAAAAGTCCTGGGGGTGGTACAGTGAACTGAACTTAAGAGAAGAAGCTGAGAAAACACATAAAAAGAGTAAAGGAGAGGGAGAGAGACAGAGACAGAGAGAAAGAGAGCGAGGAGAGAAAGAGAAAGAGCAGATATGATGTTCAGAAGAAAAGAAGCCAGAGACATCTGTGCCATAGCTACATATTATAAATGATGGTGGAAACAGATCAATATAAGGAACACAAAGGCTTAAGTATTGATAGAAGTGACTCATAACTTGTTTCTTCTGGGACAGTGGGTCTCCATCTTCCCAAGGCTGGGGCCCTTTAATACAGTTCCTCATGCTGTGGTGACCCCCCCAGCTGTCAAATTATTTTTGTTGCTACTTCATAACTGTAATTTTACTACCGTTATGAATCTTTATGTAAAACCATGTTTTCCAATAGTCTTAGGCGATCCCTGTGAAAGGGTTGTTCTACCCCCAAAGGCATCGCAACCTACAGGTTGAGAAACACTGTTCTAATAGATATATCTTCCTGAATAGGTATGCTGTCTGTAATAACAAAACCTCCAAACAACCCAAAAATCAGTAACGAGGAGAGAAAAAATTGAATGCAGTGTGATCCATTGAGCCAATGGTGTATTACGTAGACTACAGTGGTACACAAAACTCTAGGTGGATATGGCCATCACAGGAAAAAATGCCAATCAACAACTGCACATGGTACTTTTTGAAAAGTTGAAATTATACTTTCCAGGATAGTAAATCAGTACAATAGAGCTATGCAAGACTAGAAAGGGGGCTGAAGCGAAGGGTGTAGGAGTCTGGAGATTCGTCATTCCATGTCACCTGTGGCCACAGATGTAGTGTGACAGGAAACAGGAAAACCAGCAAGCTGGGATTAAGATGGGAATTGTTTCAAATTCCAAACTTGTGTTGCGAGCCATAGATTTACAGATGTTTATTAGCTGGAAAACATTAAAAGAGCTCCATGTGAGCCTTTTCTGGGGTTGTAATATGATACTCATTACACTGGTGATGTTTCTGGATCTGAATTTCTGAGGCTCATGGCCAGAGCAAGAGTGTGCTTGAAAAATTAAGTCAATTCTTCAAGGGCTGAGGATGGTCACATGAGGCCTGACACTGATCATCTAGTTCCAACTTAACATTTGAGACAGAGGACAGAAAGTTGCCTCACTGACTAAGCAGAAGGCTGAAGAGAAAGTCGTAGTGGGTTGGCCTAATGCTGGTTTATCCTAATGCTAATCTGGGGCCCACAAGACTGGTTGTCCCAGAAGAGAAAGTTCTCATGTAAGATGCTGAGTGACCCTGCTCCCAGGTTGTTTCTGATTGGTAAATAAAGATGTCAACAGCCAATAGCTGGGCAGAAGAGACGTGGGTGGGGCTTAGGTTTCGAGGGCTTGGGGTTGGAGGAGGACCATGAGAGGAAGAAGGTGCAGGAGAGGAGGACAGAGAAGCCATCATGGGTTAAGGGTCAAAAGAGCATGGCCCTGAGGGCTGCCCAGTTGGAGTTAAGAGCAGCCCAGATGGAAAACAGTAAATAGTTAATAATAACTCAGGGTTATCAATAGAAAACTAGATTCTTACAGCACAAAGGATAGATAGGCTCTTGCCCAGCTACTGTGCTGCCTAAGGCTTATTACAAATATAAAGGCTACATGTTTTTTGTTTTTGTTTTTAAATCCAGGAACTCAATAACAAAAGGTTGGTAAGAAACCCCAGGGTAGAATTTAAATTTTTACTACAACAAAAAGTCTTTCTCTAAGGCAGTTTGGAGCACTGTTAGGGTCAAATCCAGGGATATCCCATAATCCCCAGTCCTGGTCTTTCCTCTGATCTCCTTTTTTGGGCACCAGAAACTGTTCTGTCAACTAGTGTGAGTTGTTTGTATTCCCCAAATCTGCTACTCTTGCTTCACATCAACCATTTAACAGTCTCACGGAAATTATGAAATGACCTCTATAAGGCTGTGTTTGTTGTAATATTTCTATCTATGTGAAACTATATAACTGTTGTCATCTTAACATGTTCCCATGATTCGGAATCACCACGTTAACAGCCAGACTCCAAAAGCAGGCTTGGCAGTGGTTCTGGTGCTTGGGCACGCCCAGCTGAATACTCGGCTTTCTTTTCCTCCACTAGGAGCTGCGCTGTTACGTCTCCCCTCGCTGATTTCAGTCCACGTCCGTCATTTATCAAGATCAAGTTGCATTTTAAGAACAACTCATAACTGTTCTTAATTCCTCCCCGATTTTTATCACTTGCAGATGCATTCCATTAAAACTCTTTCCACTTTCACCTCCAAGTGCTTTGGAAACACACAAGGAAAATGGAAACAGACATTCAGCCATATGCGAATTGGGAACATTCTTACACACTGCAGCAAATGAGGTAGGACAGTTGGAAAGAACTCATTTCTCACTGGGAGAACTTTTTAGGTAGTGTGGCTTTTTGCTCTGTCTTCCTAACATTCCCAGACATGCTACAGATTGAGGCGAGGGAAAGTGAAGATTTCCTGGGGGTTATAGTAACTAAATGTTTTCCCTGGGAACAAATTTGGCCACATTCTGTCCCACAGGAATCCTTCTTTTGAGAGGACTCAATGGCTCTATAACACTGTGCTTTAATCAACATTAGTGAGCTGTGTCTGTTTAGACTGCCTCAGCAGCTTGCACGGAACTCCACTCAGAGTAAGGCAGGCCAGCTGGCAGCCGATTGCTAATCCTTCTTCTAGATCTCCATTAATGTGTTGATTTGATAACTTCACTAATTCACTTGATTGATTAACTTATGTCTTCACCTATGTAACCCCTTATAAAACCAAAAGCAAAAAGCAAATCACAAACTTACAACATACAATGGCACAGGATATGTATTACCATTCCAAAATAGAGTAAAGGGGTAATCGTTAAGAATACTGGACCAAAGTGAGACCTAAAACCAACAGTGCAAATTCTAAATTCTGCGTCTCCATCTCTAATGTCAAATCGCTCTTCAGATCTCCTACTCCTTTCAGCTTTGCTGACTGCAAAGTTCTCTCTCTCAGGCTGGCTACCCAGCCAGTCTTCAGCTTTCCTCAGCAAGTGTTCCACAGCCTTGATATCTCCAACATTGTGGGGTGTCTAAGGCAATCAGGCTTCACTTTCACAGCTTCATGCAATGGCTTCTTTTGTCTGGTGTGTCCATGCAGAGACACACCAGGCCTCCATTGTGGAAAAACTTTGCTAATTAAGGTCAAAGTCTACCATGACAGGATAGTCTCTGGCTCAGCGCAGTATGGGAGACTCCCTTCATTGGCAGGGCTTCACCTATGACCTTGTCTGAGGAATTCTAACCCCGTACAATGCCTCTACCTGAGGAATGTCACATAGCCTCAATTAGATTGCAGGATCAATTTCCTTTCTCCTGACAAAACCTGCTCAGCTAGCAATTGAGATTCCTGAAATGGTTCCTCACGGTAATGAGGCATTCCAAGTATTCTTAGCCCCAAGCAAAGAATGACCTTTGCCCATCCTGGATATTCCTACCCTCAGTCTGCTCACCCCACCCCAAATTTTATGAGCCTTGAATCATCCCGAGTAAAGTTGATCTGCCTATTGATTGCTGGTCCCAGTGTGGTCATTCACCACATGTACCCACAGGGCTCCCAAACACCTCTCCTCAACATCTCTGCCCTAGTGGGTAGAACTGTTGAATCAGCCAATGATCCATGGCAGCAGGGAGACCCACACTTGTGGTGGGAGATACCATAGCTCCTACAGTTCCAGAAATCTGACACCACTGAGTGGACAAAGAAGCAACTAGCATATCCTGCCTGCAAGCATTACTGGCAGCCTCTTCTGGTAGCCTTTTGTCTTTGTTTTGGGAAATATTTCAAATAAGCTCTGCATCTTCTTTCTCCACTTTCAGCCGCTCCAAGACCTTTCCTCATTCCAGCATTACCTGGTGACACCTATACTCCGAAGGAACTCTAAGAAATTATAACTGTCACCACCCCAGTAACACTGACTTATTCCCACTACCTCTGCCCAGCCTTCCCCAGAGCACCAATGCAGGAGCAACACTGTCTATTTCTATGCCACCAAGTCACCCTTAGTTGATGCTTCTCCTTTCAGCAATTCTTATCTGATTTCTTCCTATTTTTATTCACAGCTCTTCAAGCTCCCTAACCCACTATATAAAAGATAGCACAATCACTGAAAGAAGGGATAGTTACACAAGCTATGCTATAGTGTAGACCTTTTTCTCTATAAACATAGTCTAAGACATTTTATAAAACCAATACTATTAACACCAACTTACCAATACTAATATGAAAAGACAAAACAGAGGTTGAAAAATATTACTTGACACATATATAATCTTGTCTTTAAGACTGAACACATAATAATAAAATGAAAGTGCTCTTTGATAAGAGCAGGATTGTTTCTTAAGGTTCCTTGTAACCCATCTAGCACTTCTACAATCCACACTACAATTACAATGCTCTTTATAAAAATGCATATTCTGTTTTAGATTATTTTCTGTCTCTGTAACAGAGTTGCAGGGGCTTGAATAAAAATGACCCCCTTGGCCCATAAGGAGTGGCATTATTAGGAGGTGTGGCCTTGTTGAAGTAGGTGTGGCTTTGTTGGAGGAAGTGTGTCATTAGGGGGTAGGCTTTGATGTCTCAGAAGCTCAAGTCTGGCCAGTGTGTCTCAGTCTTCCTTCCTACTGCCTGTCAGTCCAGATGTAGAAATCTCAGCTTCTTCTCCACACTATGTCTGCCTGGACACTACCATGACAATAATGCACTAAGGCTCTACACTGTAAACCCACCCCAGTTAAATGTTGTCTTTAATAGGTGTTACTGTGGTCAGGGTGTGTCTTCACTGTAATAGAAACCCTTACTAAGACAACAATATTGCAGAGTAGGTAAATGATGATTGTGAATGCTGAAAGCCTCAGATCCTTGCACTCCCTTGAGAGTTCCTTCTTGCTACATCACAACATGGTGGATGTGCATCAAGACCACAGGCAGGCGGGAAATGAGAGAAACTAGTCTTGTCATGATTGAATTCATCCATCAATGAGGCCAGAGTATCCTCAAAACTTCATCAGCTCATAATGGTGCAACCTTTTCAAACTGTTAAAATGTCAATCAAATTTCAATATTAGGGTTGGAAGAGACAGCCACATCAAATCACTGACTACTGCCAGGTGAATTTTATAGATAGACAGAAAGGAGATACATCTTTAAATATGCCTAAGAGTCCACATGAGCTCATACTCAAATATGCCATAAAGAAATTCAGTCTCACTCATGAAAGTAGCTGCCGCTTCTTTTGGGTCACAAAGACCCAAGACTCACAGCTTCTTTGCTCTTCAGTCAATCAGAACTCAAAACTGAAATAGCAGGGGGTGGGTCCTTCTGTTCCTCAAAGATAGAAATGCCCTTTTTCAGAACATGAGAGCATCTGGTAGCCTCGTGGTCTTCCACACTCACATGAAGTTTCTTTTGCTCCCTCTCCACAAGTGTAGCTAATACATAAGTGACCAGCAGAGTCTGGAACAAAAGTGTGAACCTGCTACTCCCTGAAGCCCTCTGCCAAATCCTTCTAAGACCTGGGAAAGTTACTCCCTTCCTCAACAACCTCTTACGCTTTCTTCCTACTCTTAAAGGCAAACAACTTTTCTTCCACAACCTTAGCTTCTATAAAGCCTTGAAGTATCTGTGCTAGTTGGCAGCTCCCATCCCCACAAACACTCCTGAGGCAAGAAGTAACCAAAGGACCATAGTACCCACAATGTTAAAGGAAAAAAATAAGAAAAAATCAGCCATCACCCCACCACTGACTCTACCACTCCTGTGACTTTTTATTACGGCAAGACAGATTTCTTACTCCTCAATAGGAATATGAAATCTGAGGTCTCTCTTCCACCCACAGCTGAGCAGGAAGACCCAAAGGGGTTTCAGAACAGTCCATTGATTGCCTGCCAACCTCAACTATGTTTTTTATAAATAGAAGTATGACAGTACTACTAAGATTACATGTATTTTCAAAGTTGATTTGCAAATATTATTATTTTGATCTAATAGGGTGTTGATGGTAGTGAATGAAAACAAACAAAATGGTGACTTCAATGGAGTCCCAATCATTCAGAGTGTCTAGCAAAATAATTGACCAGAAAGTCAGCAAAATAGATGGAACTCACAGAAAAGCCTATACATGTAAATAAGAGCTATTGTGTATTCCCCAAATACTTAATATCAAGCATGCAAAAGATACACAGCCCTCTAACCACAGGGCTTGTTAAAATGCTATATACTGTAATATATATAATTATATCTATATATCTATCTATAGATATAAATAGATATGACAAAATAGGTGTCTTTGGTAGAAGGTTGTATATTGTAGCTTTTTTTGAAAATGAAATTATTAAAATGGCAATTTTAGCTTTCTCAAAAATGACTGTTCTTTGGCAGAGTCCTTCATCCATGTGCACCTTACTTTGTGTCAAATGATTTACCAGGCTTGGCAATGTGTACTGTAGCAGACTCATTTGATAATTTTACAAAATGCTTCACAGGTGGCACTGTACACCACCTTACCTCCAGCATCCTATCTCACCCCATCCCCAACAGCCTTTCAAGAGGAGGAAGAGGAGGAGGAGGAGAAGGAAGAAGAAGAGAAAGAGGAGAAAGAGGAGGAGGAGGAGGAAGAGGAGGAGGAGGAGGAAGAGGAGGAGGAAGAGGAGGAGGAGGAAGAGGAGGAGGAGGAGGAGGAGGAGGAGGAGGAGGAGGAGGAGGAGGAGGAGGAGGAGGAGGAGGAGGAGGAGGCACCCTTGCTGCCTTTTCTTACCTCCAGTGGCTGGAAGTTTATCACATCATTCAGTTCTCCATCAGGGCTTTACCAGCAGTTTGACCATCTGGCGATGAGCATCACCTGCACTGAATATTACCCTGGCATCTGTACAATATCCTTTTCTCCCATTCCATAATTCTGTCTGCATTTGGTAGCTCTTCCTTATCTCCCAAAACCATTTGATTATCCTGAAAATAGCAGAGCGGCAAGATGAATGTGTAATTTTTTTCTTTTAATTACCAGCCTTCAGAGTAATGAACTGTGCCCTGGTTCCTCTTGTTCTAGGCCAACATGGATGACTCTGAGCCCAGCATATTCAGCACTGTGCTGTTCATGCATATTAATGAGTGTTCAGCCACTGCTCTTCACAAAACCTGTTTCCTAGCTCTGTTCAGCTTGTCCTTGTGCTTGAATAGTATGTAGTAACAAAACTAAACAAGGATGCTGAGCGTGGGCAGCAAACATATGAACAATGGAGCTCTCCATTTAAGTTCTGAAGAGACCACTGTTAAACTTTAATGCCTGTGAGTAGGAGTCCATCACTGTCCCGTGAAAACAATCAGTCTCTCTGAATTATGAGCCAGGCATGGTTTATCTCCAACGGTGAACCGTGCATTACTCGTAGTCATCTTTGGTCCTCTAGCACCTAGCATGGCTCCTCAACCACTTTAAGTACTCAATAAATAATGAGGAGAATGGATGCTTTTTAAAATTGATCAAAGCAAGTAGTGTCTTATAGACACTCCAGTCTGTACCAGAACCGATGTTGGGACAGAGTAAAGCACCATCTCTGGTCACAGATACCTCAACCACGGCAGATCTAGACCCTGCACATGGAAGGGTCGTCTGAAGGTGTTGTAAACCAGTGCTTGCCTTCCAGTTGTCGAGGAACCATGTTGTTCAGGATTATATGGGTACTTGTATAGGCTTGGCTAGAACTGTAATCATTGAACCTGAGAAATTCAAAATAATTACTTGTCACTGACTTTGTATTTTTTACAGATTTGTTACCCCTTCAATTTTTCTTAGTTGTACCTTTCTACATTACAACTAGAATAGGAACAAGTTAGCTGGGCATGTAAAGTCTCAGCTCTGGAGCCCATTGCATTCCCTTATACCTTCAGGAGGATGCTTAAGAATAATTCAACACTGTCCCTGAGCAGACAAATCATTCCGAGATTTTGTGTGATTCGGAAAAAATATCTAATAATTTTACCATCATTTCTTAAATAAAAGCAGAAGTTTCTTTGTTTTGTTCATTTTCAAAGGACCCTAAGAATATACCCATGGCCACTAACCTAATCATATTACAAGTTCTAGTTCTTTAGATCAGCACCAGACCCAGTATTTCAGTTTAGCTTAAGTTGCTGTTGAATTCTTACAGTTGTTTTTGTTGAGTAAACTGTTCAGGACAAACCTAGACATTTAATTTACCACCCAACAAGCACAATAGGCTTCCTAAGGGGCTGTGTGTGTGTGTGTGTGTGTGTGTGTGTGTGTGTGTGTGTGTGTGT
>JADRCD010154480.1:0-33368 GCA_019843815.1 Montemys delectorum | reverse complement strand
TGTGTGTGTGTGTGTGTGTGTGTGTGTGTGTGTGTGTGTGTGTGTGTTTGCATGTGCTTGATGTACGCAGGTGTTGGGGAAGAGTTGCTGATTAATACCAAAAGTTGACCTAGTTGTCTCTCTTGGTTTTTTTTTTTCCAGCTTATATTTTGAGATAAGGTCTTTCAATGAACTTGGAACATACCAATCAGGCAAGATTAGTTACTCATCAAGTATCAGGAATCTGATTATCTCTAGACATGTGCCACTAGACCCAAATTTGTTTGATGTGAGTGCTAGGAATCCAAATTCTGGTCATTGTGTCAGTGTGCCAAACACTTTCCTGATCCATCTCTGCAGTTTTTACAACACACACACACACACACACACACACACACACACAATTTCTTTCTTTCTTTCTTTCTTTCTTTCTTTCTTTATTTATTTATTTATTTATTTGAGACAGAGTCTCCATCTTTAATCCAGGCTGGCCTGGAATTCACTGTGTAACCTCAGCCGGCCTCAAAATTCCAAGTTGTGAACACAGGTGTGAGCCACCGCGTGTGGCTTTTCCTGACTTTGGTGATGTATGAGCATCTTAAGAAGGGTTTACGAATGGAATAAAATAAAACCCAAATGTAGCTTGAAACACACCCAGAAACAGCCATCACTCGCTTTAAATGAACCTAATACCGAATCACTCTCTCTGAAAGTTATATAACTGTGATAGCTTTTAAAATGCACATTAGAGTTCCAGTCAGTGCCTTGGTCACCCATTAATATATAGCAAGTTACCCCAATACAGAACAGCTTAAAAGAAAAAGTCAATTCTACTCCAGGTAGGGCACCCCAACCTGACAATCAGACTCTGACAGGGGGCGAGAAGGATGGCTGAGAGAGCAACTGCTGTGAGAGTCTAGAAACCCAGTTTATGCCGCAGAGCCCACAGAAAAATGGAAGGAGGCACAGAATTCCCAAAAGCTGGCCTGGCGTCTCACATACGTAATGACAATACCTATTTAAAAGTCCAAAATGCATCAAACTTCATTGTTTTTTTTTCATTCTGGAGTTTTTCAGATTGGAGGGTTTTGATTTAGGAATATACAGGAATATACAAATCATCTTAAATCTGAGCGCTAATGTTGGAAACACCTCTCTGATCTAAGTATTTTGGATTCTTAGCCCATGTATGAGGTCCAGAGGGACAGGATCTTGAAGGTCATTCAGCTGGCCTGTGGTGTCTCACGAGGTCATAAACTGTTAGTGAAGCAGTCACTTCCCTTAGGGCTGGGAAGGAGGCTCCATTCCCAGAGGCTTCTTCAAGAAGCTATTGGCTAGAGGCCTCATTTACTCACCGGAACTTCCAGGGGGCTGCTGGGGATGGGGGTGGAGTGGGAGGGAGTAGACAGAAAGAGAACACAAAGATGGAATCCCACCCTGCTTCCTATGACCTAGTCTCTGACTCATGCTACATCCCTTCTGCCTGATTTTGTATTCTACTTTTTAGAGGCAAGTCATTAAGTATCCTAGGAACAAGAATCCCTCCTCCTTGAAACAGCAAAGAATGCAGATGTGTTTTTAAGGCCATCACTGTTGGGATTTAAGGTACAACCTTAAATCCCAACATCTCCACAACCATGCCCTCCCCCACCCCACCCCTGCTCCTGGCGGCTACATGATGAATTTCTGTCAAAGTTGTGGCTTTTCTAGAAATCCATATAAATGGAATAACACAGTGTGTAGCCTTTTGAGATTGGTTTTTTAAATTTAGCATAATTTATCTGATGCTAATCTCCTATACAGGCTTTTTTAAACCCCAAAAGGTTTTACTCTGGCGTTGTTGGTGCCTTTTCCTGTGGGCATCTAGGGAGTATGATGCCCACTCTGCTGAGGGTCCCTCTGGCTACAGGGGTGGCCTCAGCCTTTAGAGGTAGAAGAAGGGACCATGCAGTCAACAACCAGGAAGAAATAGACAGGTGAAGGCTGATGGAAAAACAACGTTCTTGCAATCTGGATAGGACAGCTCTGAGACAGGCACCTCATTAGGGCCAAACCCCATTTTCTCTTTACTGTCCTGTCTCCACACCCTTCTCTCTCTACCTCACACCCGTCAGTGATTGCTGAGACCTCTCCTGTCTTAGTGTTCTCTCTTGGTTGCTGTGATGCAGTATCTTGACAAAAGCAACTTAAGAGAAAAAGGGATTATTTGGTTCACAGGTCCAGGTTACAGTCTATCTGGAAAGGTTTGTCACAGGAGCAAGAGCTTGGGCTGGTGGTATTGCATCCACCAGCAAGGAGAAAGCAATGTATACATGCTGCTCCAGTTCTCCACTTACATAGTCTAGGACTTACATAGTCTAGACCTTCCCAGCCAGTGGGCAGGTCTTCTATCTCTATGACTACAATCAAGAAAATCCCCCACAGGCATTCCCAGCAGCCCATTTCCCAGTGAGTTTAGCTTCTGTCAAGTTAACAATTAAAATTAACCTTCATATCTCTCCTCTGCCACACAAAATATTCAAACTTAGTGTCTGAGTCTGCTTCTAAGAGACTCATTTACTTTTATTTTAACAAGAGGAAGAAAAGTAGAACTGAAAAAAAAATGACAGAGTTTTGCTGAATTCCTTTCATCAGCAAGAGCTCTAAATCAAGATCTTCCAGACATGAGGATGGAGTTCAATGGTGGAGTATTTGCCTAACATGTATGAGGCCTTGGTTTGAGGCCCATCAAGAAAATTTTCTTGGTTAAAATTCCAAAGTATAGGGCTCAAGAGACAGCTTAGCAGTTAAGAGCACTGATTTCTCTTCCAGAGACCCAAGTTCAAATCCTAGCACCCTCATGGCAGTTTGTAATATCTAACTGTAGTCCTGGGGGAATCCAGTGACCTCTCTGGCCACTTTGGGTACTAGGCATGTGTGTGGTACACCTACTTACATGCAATCAAAACACTCAGACATATAAAAGTAAAATTAAAAAATTCAAAGTATAACACGGAAGGGAAAATTTATCTTTGGGTTTAAGCTCCAGTTTTAAATGATAGATGGTGTGAATTCCTAGTATAAAAGTCAAAAGAACTCTGTATTTAATTTCTTCCTCAATTCACATTTTATTGGTTTTATTAATACTTCCAATTTGTTTAAGTTTTATAACATTTACACTCTTCCCATAAGCATAATCCCCATTGTGTATTTCTGAGCTTATCATCAATTATTGTCAGTGCCAGAATCTTTGAGGTCAGAGCTTTGTCACCTCGAATTCTTTGGTGCTCCCCTGAGTTGTCCTGTGTCAGCCAGCACCGGCAGGGCTGTACTGCTAGAAGCATCTCAAAAGTTTCCGTGACTTAGCCAGCAAAGGCTGACATCTTTCTTATGCTACCACATCCAGTACCTGTCATCAGGAGAACTGCCCCCATAATCACTCTGTGAGTCAGGTGGAGGCATATCCCCTCTCCATGCATACATTCTCACGATAATCACAACAGGAAGGAGCCAGGGCAAAGCCTCTCCCTAGAGGTCCCACATCCTACGTGTACTCACATCTCATTGTCCAGAGCACATCACATGACCCCTCAACTCTAAATGGGTAGCTCTCTTCAGGAAGGAAATGGGAAAGGGTAAAGGTCACACTCACCAAACAATAACATCGATTAAGCTCACTCTTTTTTTTCCCAGAATGCCTCACTGATGCTGTACTTCCTGAAGTCCTAACATGTTGGAATATGTCAACTACAGTCTGCTTACTCTAGCTCTCTTTGTTTTCCCTCAGGAGAGAGCAGGAGTTACACAGCTCTGCCTTCTGAGAGATCAGGTCCTGACCACCCAGTCTGCCCTTGCTCCCTCTTCATACCCCACCCTTGGACTAATTTTCTGGTGGTAGCCATTTGGAAGGCAGAAGCCCATTGGCTCCAAAGGAAAAGAAAAGGTAGTTTTCTCATGGCCTATTCCCACTTCCCCTAACACTGTTGAAATTCATCCCTTGGGCCAGCAATGTCCAGAATCTTAGTGGTGGTTGTGAGATAAGAAACCTGTAGGATAAAAGTCATCAAAACTAGAGAGCCTCTACAGAGAGATCCTATATGTTAACAGCAAGAGCAGCTCTTCCCTGTAGAACATGATTTGTAAGATATCAGAGTGAACACTGTCCCCCACGAACATGGAATTTCCTCCATTACTTGTTCATTATCTTGTACTGCTTTTTTTTTTTTTTTGTCTTCTTTCTAGAAAAAAAAATTAATGGCCTAATTTCTTCAGTAAAATGATTGGCCTCTAGTCTTCACTTCTGTTAGAATCTTACCTTTGTCACCATAACCACTTCCTCCCTTCATAGGCAAAAACGTGACTCCCATCCAGTCGACTTACACACCTGACTGTGTGGCTTGCCTTGGCCAATGATACGGGGCTGTTACAACACCACACCCGTCCTGAAGATTCTCTCACATTAATGTCCACTCTCTTGTGCCCCTGAGGACACCCAGAGAAGAGCTACTGTCTTAAGTAATCATTGTCCCATCTTCTTGAGCCCCTGAAGGAATCTCGGGTGGGTTTGAGCTTACCCTAACCCTCAGCAAGGGCCAAAGGCCAGCAGGCTGCTGCAGCCGCCCAGCTGCCCATATGGCCCTGTGTGGCCTGTATGGCCAGTCCACGCTCTACTCCACAAGAACAAAGGCTTGCAACTTATGGCCAATGGTGTTCGGGGCAGTCTGGTCTGCAGCAGTGTCTGACACCTTCCTTCCAGTCTCTAACGACTGACCCTACCCTGCCAAAGTCCAAACACTCCTTTACCTGAAGAGCCCAGAGCAGGTAAAAAGAATGCTCTTTTCAGAGCTAGTCAGATATGGGTATGAGCTCTGCCTCTGCTGAGTACCACCTCATCCTGGGAGAGCTTCTCAACGTCACTAAGCCTCAGGTTCCTCCATAAAACAAGGGCAAGACGGTGATCTTAATGTTGTTGCCTCACATAGTGGATCAGTGCGAACAGCACGTGTAAATTGCATGGTTCATGAAGTAAAACAATACTGTCTCTGGTCTCCTAAGGGCTTGGTCCTCTCGTGGCCCTCAGAAAAGAGTGAATAGCTGTGTGCTAGCAGAGAGCCCAGAGAACAATTTATTCGATTCCAGTGAGGTCTTCTCCAGCCCATGGTCCAGGATACCACATGACTCTTTGGCCCTGCCCACTCTCATTTTTATTTTTATTTTTTGGTTTTTCGAGACAAGTTTTCTCTGTGTAGTCCTGGCTGTCCTGGACTCACTCTGTAGACCAGGCTGGCCTCGAACTCAGAAATCCGCCTGCCTCTGCCTCCCAAGGGCTGGGATTAAAGGTGTGCGCCACCACCGCCTGGCCCTGCCCACTCTTAATGTGTGAAAAGAAAAGATGACAGATGAACATCAGACATATTCCGATGTTAACTGTGACTTTGTGGACTCACGTTACTCCTCCTGACCCTGGTTCCAAAGATGTGTTGAGGACACACCAGAAGTGGCTTACCTTCAAGTCCTTAGCCCAGCCAATGGAATCTCTCAGTAGGGTGGTGAGTCTGTGATTTGGGAAGGGTATTGTCTAAGAACTTTGGCCGGCATCTGAAGCAGTAGTAAGGTGTCTTCAAGGTAGGAAGCTTTCCCCTGCTTCTTAGCTCTGGTTCTGGAATGTGAGTTTGGCCAGGAATCAATGATTTTTATTAGAATTTATCAAGGTAGTCTAAGGTTCAAAGCACGGTTAGGGCTGAGGTCAGAGTTTCTGGCTTCCTGGAGTTATGTAACAATGAGGGATGGAGGAGAGCAGGAGAGAAGCCCAGCAAGGACTTAGTTTGAACCCTTACCCCCCAAATAATCCTAAGACAAAAGTCCTACGGAGGTAGAAATGTAGGGGGTGCCCCAGGAAACATAGATCAGAGTAGGAACATAACTGGAAGGGAACACAGCCAATAAAGGGGCCTTGCCACTGTTTATCAGTGTGGACAGGAAAAGCTTATCCCTGAGGGGCAATTCTGGCAGCCGAGGGAGAACCAGCAGGTAATGTGACCCCACCCTGGGGTATCCACACACAATCACCAGTCACTGGTAGGTGGCTGATCCCAGGAACTAAGCACCTCACTGGGAGATGCACCTCACTGGAAAGGCAGTGGCTGGCCACTGCCCGGAAATAAGGGTCAAAGAACACGGCAGGCACTGAAGCTGCTGCCTCAGGTGTGTTATGGAGACAGTGGAACTTAACTTTGAAACAAAATCCATCCCTTGCCACAAGTTCCATTATCTTTGTGAGGCCTCCCCTTGGGCTAGCTGGCTATCTGCAAGATGGCTATGAATGTGTCTATTCACATACTAGGAAGATGGATACTCCGGGGACTTGCTCAAAGCTCTACTCGCGGTGGCCCTGACAGCCCAAAATATTACAATGTTGAACGCTAAGTGTGTCTTGTCACTCAAAAGAAGTGACATTTTGAGCTTAGCATTAGAAGGGAGGTCCCACTTGGATAAGCTGAAGATGGGGAAGGGAGAAGGGGAGGAAAAGGGAGAGAGTGAATGGGAGGGGCAGAGTGGGCCATAGGTGGTGGGGGTGGGCACAACCCAGCTGACTCACTCCAGGTCTTTCTAAAGCCGAAGCTGTGCCCGCTGCCTGCAGAGCTCCCTTTGTGGCAGGAGCTGGTTTGGTGACTTGGAGGTGCTTTCAGGGATGCTAGAGTAGCCTTCATGGGGACAGACAGAAATTTGAATGAATGAGGATGTCTACAGTGTGATGAAGGAAAAGAAGTGAGTCCGAGAGTATCAGCTGGCCAAGGGGAAACTCTATGACAGAGGGAAGAGCCTGTGCAAAGGTCCTGGGGTGTGAATGCAGCAGATGAGCCCAAGGGAAGGAATGAGGAAAGCAGAGAGAAAACTAGAAACTGATTGGGATGGGCTCAGTTGGTCATTGGTGGGACTTTAGCATCCAGTCAAGTTGAGACAGATATCTACTGCAGAGTCACATGATTTGACATGTCGTAGAAGGACCAATGTGTGGTATTGACAGTCTATAGAGTGAAAAAGATCCCAGTCACCCTGGGAGAGAGGATAGGGTGAAGAGTGGGATGGTGTGACAAACTTGTGGAATGGGTGAGATTTTGGATCCATGCTCAGAGTTGAACTCCTAGGTGGATTAAAGGGCAAGAATATCAGGATCTGCCGAAAAGACAGAGTACCATCAGATTAGATGAACTCCCAGAGTGGGCTTTAAGAGCCCAGTGAAGCAGCTGAAGTGGGCCACACACTGGGAAGCCAAGAAAACTTGACTGGTGTGAGAGAAGTGTGTGTGTGACTCTGGTACCACACCCTTGAGCAGGTAATAAGCATGGGACTCAGGGATCAGCAGGAAAGACTGGCCTGGAGATTCGAGGACACCCATAGCAGACCAGAGGAGGGAAAACAGAGTAGGCTGTTGTGCTAGGGATTAAAGGATTTCTCATCTGATCATTCTTGTTTTCTCAGTACTGTGGGAATAAAACAAGAAGATAGGACCAGCTGGCTGTGGAGGACAATGGAGATGTTAGAGAAAGATTCACTGGTATAAACAATATAGAAGATGGATAGATGGATGGATGGATGGATGGATACATGATGGATAGATAGATAGATAGATTACAGGTGGTCTAGTATATTCTGGCTATCTTATGACAGATACATGCACAGAAAATAAGGAAAGAAACAATTATCAACAGTTGTGATTTGGTGGGATTGAAGGGCATTTCCACTTTTTGAACTGCATCAAATACTATGTCATCTGGACACTTTTGTACCATTACTTATGTAACTCAGAAGAAAAAAAAACAATATAATACATTCCCACCTTCAGTGTACATAGCCTCCCATCCTAGAACTGTGCTGAACTGGGCCCTTGGGCCCACTGTTCCGAGGAGCCTCATGTAACTGCCCATCAGCTCTGCCTTTCTAAGCAGAGGTGAAGCTGCCCCTTGTCTTCTCTGGGCCTTGGATTTGGGGATCTCATTTTCACTGGTCTCTAGTTCTTTTCCTTTCCCAAGGCCAAGGTCACTTTGAAGAAACAGAAGAGAGTCGTGGTCTCTTTGAACCTTTTCTTTCTTTCCCATTTTCATCAGACTCTTCATGGCTCTACATCTCTGACGAGCCTGCCTGATTTCAAGGACAGCTCTCACGGAAGGAGATATAACTGCTGTGCTACGGGGGCCTGGCCAGTGTCTGGATTGGCTTGGATCAGACTGAAGGCCCCTGCCACCTGATACAGGACAGTGCACTAGCAGATAATGCCACTAAACAGGGCCAGGACCATGGACAAGTCATTCGAGACCTCTGCATTTGCTTTCTGAGCCATCTCCTAGCTCTGTTTGGAAGACAGCTCCAAAAATAGGCATAAATGCATTTTAAATAGCAAAAGAGATGCTGAGCCCTATGGCAGTGAGATATGTACTACTTCTTGGTTTGTTATTTTTGTTTTTGGGTGTGTTTGTTTTGATGACAGGTGCCCGTTAATACAGGGTACCTCCTCAGATCTGTTTGCCTTCAATAGTTAGTTAGTACAGGCTGGATTTGCTGTGATAACAACTATCACCAGACTTCCATGGAAAAGCCCTTCATTCTCCAGGAGCACCCAACACTGTCTTAATCTGAGAATCTGTGACTACTTATCTGTAAAGACCTACAGCAAGGTCTGGTCTGAGGTGATGAGACACATTAGTCCCTCACCTGAGATTCCAGCTATTTCCCCCCACACATGCACACACCTGTCCCCTAGCTGTATGTTATTCTGCCCCAGCTGTACAAGGTCCTGGGAAGTATGAGAGTACCTTCAGTGTTGAGGGTTGATAGAAATAGGGAATCCATCTATGCAGCTATGGGGGAAGTCATCATTTATGCCAGGGGTCCCCTGCACTCCTGCAAGCAACCCTTCACCCATACTTCTGGAAGCCAGCTCAGGACACTCATTGGCTGACCAAGACGGACTTGGTGTGTTGTTTTGGCTACTTTAGGTACATCGCAAAGTGTTACATTGGTCTGTCATTGATGCCCCCTGCCCAGGGGAGTAGACGGTGCTTGTGTCTCCTGGGAAAAGTTCCAACAACATTCCTAAGAACCCAGTGTCTAAAACCAGCAGGACTCTGTACCTTAAGTCCTACTATGTGGCCATCCTGCCTGCTGCTCTGTTCTCATCCTAGGATGGAGCTGACATGGCATCCCAATTTGAGTATTCACAGATGGTACAACGGGAAGAAAGCTCTGTGGGTTTACACTGGTGACCAAATGTCCTGGTTCACAAGTGTCCCATCATGATTGCTAACAAATAATTTACCAGGTATGGCTATAATCCCAACACTTTTGCCTTTAATCCCAGCACTCAGGAGGCAGAGGCAGGCAGATCTCTGAGTTTGAGGCCAGTCTGATCTACAGAGCTAGTTCCAGGACAGCAAGACTACACAGAAAAACTCTGTCTCACAAAACCAAAATTAAATTAAATTAAATTAAAAAAAAATATGTATAGGGCTAATGACAGGGCCTCACCCAACCCCAAGGGAAAAAGGAAGGGTGGACAATTGGGACAAACATCCTGAAGTAATTTGGATTGGAGTATCTCCCTAATGGTCCATGTGTCAAAGATTTGGCCCCAGAGCTGCACTTTTGGGAGTTGGTGGGACCTGAAGAAAGACTCTTAGGCTACTGGGAGTGTGATGGCAAAGGGGACTGTAGGATCCTGGCCCCTTCTGCTTTCTTTGCTTCAAAGTGAGCAGTTTAGCTCCACCATGTTCTTGCCACGATATACCAGTATACCACAGGCCAAAAGTAATCTGCCTAATAGTAATGGACTGACAGCCTCTTAACTATGAAAATGTGCGTCTTCTGGTATTTTGGTATTGTGACGGGATGGTGCTTAACACATATTCCACATGACTCCATCTTGGGGGCCAGAGAAGGAGGATCCCACAGCATCCACGAGGAGGCTTGGTTTCATGTGATCCTCGCCCCTTTGGCCTTGTGTTTTGTTTTGTTTTGTTTTGTTTTTTCTCGAGACAGGGTTTCTCCGTATAGCTCTGGCTGTCCTGGACCTCACTCTGTAGACCAGGCTGGCCTCGAACTCAGAAATCTGCCTGCCTCTGCCTCCCAAGTGCTGGGATTAAAGGCGTGCTCCACCACCGCCCAGCCCCTTTGGGCTTGTTATGTATATAATGTATAATGCTCTGGAAGCATGAGCTTGGTTGTGAGGGGGAAACCAGTGCATTCTCATTGTAGAAACTAGAAAGTAGGATGCACTAAAGGTCGAGAACTAAAAACATCCCTGTCATCAAATGGTTTGTGTTTCTTTCCACACATTTTCCAGATGCATGTCTTTAAATTAAATTGTATTTACTTATGTATTGCTGGACACCACACAGGCATGGCACATTATATGTGTGACAGTCAGAGGACAACTTGTGGGGTTTGCTTCTCTCCTTCCACCATATGGGTCTTGGCTAACACTCTGATTGGCAGTCTTGGCAGCAGGTCCTTTATGTACTGAACCATCTTGCTAGCCCTCTTGCACATTTTCAAGGACAGTTTTATTAGAATAAAATTCATATACCATCTGAAAGGGCACAGCTTTGGGCTTTAGTCTATCGGAGTCTTAGGCCTCACTAGAATCTGAGTTCAGAATGTTCTCATCACCCAATGACAGGGCTGTTTGTTGGCAGTCACTCTCTTCCCACATTGCCTCCCTCCTCTAGAAACCGCTCTTCTGCTTTCTGTCTCTATAGATTTGTCTGTTCTAGACACTTCGTATGCATGGAATCGTGTGTTATGTGGCCTCTGCCTTCTGGCTTCCTTCCCTAAGCATCATGTTTCCAAGACCCATCTGTGTGGGAGCATGTGTGTAGATGCGTTTTAAGAAACAAGTTGAAATTACACCGAGGAGGCATTATCTCGGCTTAAACATTTACATACTTACATATTTTAAACATTTTCCTCCCATCATTAAATCCTGGAAAAATAGTACAGACTTATAAAGCCCAGCTTCTAGAGAGGCCAAGGCAGGAGAATCACAAGTTCAAGGCCGGCCTGGTGAATGGAACGAGACCCTGTCTCAAAACAAAAAAAGTGGGGGAGGATGAGACGGATCATTGGCTAAGGGCACTTGCCACCAAACCTGACAACCTGAGTTCAATCCTCAAAACCCACAGAATGAGAAAAGAAAAGTTCCTGTGAGCTGTCCTCTGCCTTCTCAAACATGCCACGGTACCCCCCAAGTCCACACCCCCACACCCTTACTCACATACAAATAAATAAGAAATACATGTAAAAGAAATAAACCCTGAAAAAGAAGCTAATGATGCAGCTCAGGGGGAGGGGCCTTGCCTAGCATGCACCAGGCCTTAGGTCTAAAGCCTCAGGAGAAAAAGGGAGCAGAGGGGCAGGACCGTTTGAGCAGTTCTGTACATTTGTGTCTTGGCTGCCTCTCCATGGGTGGAGCCTGGGCACTCGGGGCCCTGTGTGAATTGGTAGAGTATTTGCACACACAGACGCACCCCTTCCTGTGCACATTAGAGCCTCTCCAGACCACACAGCAACGCCAAGACCACACACTGCCCCACGCCTGTAAAGAAACATGTCGGTGGAGTAAAGTCGCCCATGCTCTGTCCAGACTGCAGTCTGGCAGACAACGTTGGTTGTGTGAACCTATGCATACCCAACCCTCGGACATCGACTTCGTAACAGCACAGTGTGTGTACCCCATGTTCACTTGAACCTGCCATGCTCACTGAGAGGTGTTTGGGGCGGGGGTTGCCATTATAAGCAAAGCTTTGGCAGCTATTAATGTCTGTTTCAGTTGCCTGTCCTGTTCTTCCTTCGGGAAGATGCCTAGAAACGGACTTGAGTGTGTTTTAGGGAGTCAGAGAGTTTGAGATGTAAAGCTTTTGGACTCTGCTATTTTCTTTTCTCCAGAAAGTTCTGACCCATGCCACTCACCCACCGTAAAGCCTAATTTATTAGCGGGCTGCCGCACCACTCTATTCCAGCGTACACTGTCCCTCCTTGTCCCCAACATAGCAGACCCACTGTTGGTATTGAGCCTGCTGGGCATCCTCGCAGGCTGCTCCCCTGTTTCCTGACCGTCCCTGCTCAATCACCTCTGCTTGGCCCTTAGATTAAACATAGCCTCTCGGGCCTTATCTCCTTCCTCCGCAGCTGCGCTGTTACTTTTTTCTCCTTAGCATTTATCGCGTTCTAATCAACCACACCATTTACTTATTTTATTATTCTGGCCCACTACAATTAATCAGTAGGGCCTGGCCCTGTGCCTGGCATGAGTAGGCACACAAGAAGTAAGTGTTGAATCGAATCCACTGTGGGCACTAAATGCTACTCTTACAAAATTGGGGCCCACCCTGCCACCCACATCCACTGCGAGAGTCTTCTACCCGCTCCCCATCGGTTCTCCTTTTTTTCTTGACTCTGAAGTAAATTGAGAGGCAGCTTCCTTGGGAGTTGTTTGTCCTGCCCCTAAATGAAACTTGGACTAGGCAAACCCTGTCAGATAAGCCAGTCTGTGACCCAGGAGAACAAAGGTCGGCTTTTAGAAGGATTTCATGCTTCCGGGGTTCTCAGGGAGAAGCCACCAGAGCACCCATCTCCCTGGGACCTCCCAGGTGCTGGCTCCCCGGCCTTGTGGACAAGGACTGCTGCCCACAGTCCTTGGAAGGCAGTAACCTCTGGAAGAGGCTGTGCTGCAAACCCAAGCCTGGGGACCGGAAAGGCAGGTCTCAACAGAAGCAGGGAAATCCCTTCCCTGGCCCAGCCAGGCACCGCAGGGAGTCCCTGTAGAGCCTCCCATTGTACCACACTTCCTGCCAAGCTCCTGCACTTTCTACTGTAGCTGGGGAGCGAAATTCCCAAACCCAATATGGTCATGTTTTTAAAGTGCCCACAAGTCAATGAACAAAGTCCCACAATTAATGGTCTCAGGGTCAAATTTGCACCAAAGGAAACAAGTTTAGCGCTCATCTGAATCACAAACTCACTCCGCGGTCCTCCCTCAGAGAGTCGCCCCCCCCCCCCCGCCCCCAGCCCTGGCCCGTCCCCACCCCGTAGGCCCCAGCCGGCACACCACTCCGCACAGCCTGAGCCTTACCCTCCCCAGAAGACCTACAAAGTGTGGTGCTCACCGAGATTGGCCTCAGAGATCCAGCCCAGTAACTTCTGACAGGGATATTCTGGACTTTTTTTGGGGAACGTCTGTTAGAGCCCAAATTTGTTCTCTAAAATCTTCTCTGAAGATGTGCGGGTGTGGTGGCTAAGCTATGCAATATGGTCTTTATAAACAATACAAAACAGAAAACATTCATAATGTTCACACAGAAACCTCTGCAGTTTGATGAGTTTCCGGAAGCAAACACTCCCCAGGTAGTGATCTAGGGGTGGTACATCCAGGTAAGCTCTGCTCAGATCAACAGCCATCCTACCCCTGGCCACCCGCATTCGCACAGACCCTTCTCAGATGAGTCTGCGGCTTTCCCACACCACTACTATGCTAACTGAGACTGGGTTAGGCTGCTCTTGAACTTGGGGGCTTATATGTTCTCCTGGGTCTGGCTTCTCTCAGTGTGAGGCACGTTATTGCAGTAGCTACAGTTCAGGGTTTTGTTCGTTTTTTGTTTTTTGTGTCTGGGCCATATTCCATTTCAGGAATAGTTAACTTACGTATTGATCATTACAATGGCGGTCCAGACAGGCCATTCTTTTGTGTCTCTTGGTATTCTCAGCTCCCTTGGGTGTACTTGGAGTAGGGTTGCTGGGTGACAGGACCCGTATGTGCTCAGCTTTCTTTACTAGCTAGTCAGATAGATTCCCAAGGTGGTTGTCCTCTGGACAGCCATGTCTGAACTCCTGCATGCCTGAGTCTTCACTGAGTCTTTCAAGGCCGGTCTTTCCAGTCTCAGTCATTCTGGGAGAAGCATAGTAGCATATGTCTCAGTCTTCATTTACACTAAGGAGCATGTCTTCATTTCCAAACTCTTGGTGTGGAAGGCATGACACAGACAGCTCACACTGAGGTTGTAATGGAGATCTGAAGATAGGGCTTGGAGAGGGGCTCCCCAGAACCCAGAAATCAGAAAAGCCATGACAGTAAGGGCTGGAAAGGTCCACTTGCTAGAGAACAAGAGATTTGATGTCATCATCCACCTTGGTACACCCCAGCCCCCAAACTCCAGACTCTGTCTTTATTCTCCACACCCAGACCAGTTTCCAGTCCTTTCCGGGGCAATCCTTTCCATTACCCTTCCCCATCTCCTGGTTATCACCTCTCAAAGTGCCACTCAAGGGTCACACCTTGCAGACAGCTCCCTCCACTCTCCCTCCCTCCCTCCTCCACTGGCTTTAACTCACTGTGAGTAGTTAATTTGTGGTAAGATTACAACCTTTGGCATGCTTCTGTGACCTGTACAGTTTCCTCCTCCTCCTCCTCCTCCTCCTCCTCCTCCTCCTCCTCCTCCTCCTCCTTCTCCTCCTCCTCCTCCTCTTTCTCCTCTTTCATTTGTTACAGCATTCTGAAGTTGGGAGACATTTCGTGAAAATCTAGCTCTCTAGCAATTCTTGAAAAAAAAAAATGAAGGCGAGGTCACCATGGCAACCAGCAGCTGGAAGCTGAGTGGCAGCTGCTACCTTTTTCAGGCATGCGGGTGCCCAGCTGACCACAGTCTTCTCCCTGATACATGATCCCAGCTCATCCCAGTGCTGTGTGCGAGCTCCTCTCAAGCCAGACAGACCTCTAGTGGCACGTGTGGGTGGTGGTTGTTGTTGTTGTTGTTGTTGTTGTTGTTTTAAGAGGTACATCCAGGAATCCAGGAGGTGTGGGGAGGTGAAAAGGGAGGAGGACTCCAGTAAGGGTGTGGACAGGTTAGCTGTGGGCAAGTGAAGTTCAGTACACAGAAAGACATGGCTTAGAATGGTCCTGGAGAAGGCTTCAGGCAAATGACCCTCTACCAGTCCCAACTCCGTGGTCAAATATCCTACAGGATGAAGAGGGCAAGAACCAGAGCCCAGGGTTTTCAGGGCCACCGCAGTCTCACACAGGGATCTTGACAGCTTCTGGTCTCAAGGCTCTCCCGGCCTGGCCTGCAGTGCAGCAAATGTCATGAGTATTTGTTTATGTGTGTATTGTTTTGATGATGTGCGTATGCATGTTCACACCTGTGTGGGTACACTTGTGTATATGTATGTGTGTGAGCATGTGCACATGCACACACATGCACAGAGTCACACAGGCACACACATGAAGCCCAAGTGTACAAAAAGTCCAAAGTGATGTGAGACGTCTTCTTGAATCTGTCACCACTTTACTTCAGATGAGGCAGGATCTCTCTGAACCCAGAGCCTGCCAATTGCAGCTAGTCTAGCTAGCCAGCTTGCCCTCGGGATCCTCTGTCTCTGCCTCCTAAGTTTGGAGATCACAGGCTGCCACCAACACACATGTCCAGGTTTCAGGTAGGTTCCAGGACTCTCAACTCTGGTCCTCACGATTGAAGGTAAGTGTTGTATCCACTGAGCCATCTCTCTTGGTGCCCATCACGAGTATGTAACAGTGTGTGTGATTGGGTATCCACAACTTCCTCCACTCAGCTCTTATGTGAGAGAACGGGTCTCTCCTCTTACAATACACTCCGGCTTACAAGTGTTCATAGGTTGTGTTCACACTTAACCTTACTGCAGGATCCCTTAGGGTCATAGGATAGTTGGGGTTTGGTTTGGTTTGGTTTGGTTTGGTTTGGTTTTTTTTGAGACAGAGTTTCTCTGTATAGCCCTGGCTGTCCTGGAACTCATTCTGTAGACCAGGCTGGCCTTGAACTCAGAAATCAGCCAGCCTCTGCCTCCCAAGTGCTGGGATTAAAGGCATGTGCCACCACTGCCCGGCCATAGGATAGTTTTTAACCCTCCTGGGAGGTATGGTATAGGTAGGATCTTCATCTTTCAGCTTCCCACTTCACACACAGTGGTTTAAGAGGCATGCGTCCACTGATGTGAGCCAATTGCAAGGACCCATAAACTAATGCTGCACTCCGTCTGGGGCTGTGAGATACCAACCTGGGGAACTTAGAGAGGAGCTATTATATTCTTCATCACTTTTCTTGCCCAACAGCTGACACAAAGGCCTAGGACAGAGAGTGCGGTGCGGCGTGGAGTAGAAAATTCAACACAGTAACTCTGGTCACCAGTCACTTGTTTGTTCCTACAAGCCAAAGTTCAAGAAGCAGGGAGGAAGGGGAGGGAACATGAAGGAGGGACTGTGTAAGGGGAGAACTGGGAGGAGGAGGGCTGCGATTAGGATGGAAAGTGAATGAATGAATGAATGAATGAATGAGGAAAAAAGAAGTAGGGCAGACAATGGGAAGGACCCTCTACTACACGGAAAGAAAATACATTGAGGTCTGACATATAACAGAGATTCCCTGGAACTGACTCTTAGTAGCTGCTATTCGAGACCAATTGCATTAAGATAGCCTAACAGAGAATCATTCATTCTCACAAGAACAAAACAAAACACCTTTGTTGAGAATTGTTACTGACTTTTTACTCAAGAAGGAACTCAACGCTTTAGGAAAACTAAGACCAGGGAAATCGAGATAGTGACTGCTGAGCTAACGGGAGATGGTGTGGCTGCGAAAGAGTTATCTGAGAAGGCGACACTTGAGCTGAAAGCTGAACTGAAAGCATCAGGCAGACGGGCCTGTGCAAGGAGGCAAGGATGCCGAAGGGGCAGAGGGAGGCTGGTGAGAGTGGAGCAGAGATGGGGATGGCCACGGACGGGAGACTCAGCCCTAGAGGCAAGCAGCTCAGCATTTGTGGGCCATGCCAAGAAGGCGAGTGACAAGGAAAGACTGCCATGTAAGGAACAAGTCAGGGAGAAGTGGGGATGGATACCAGCGAGGAGCCTTAGGTCCAAGATGGTAGGTAGGTCAGGAGAAGGGCTTTGTGTAAAGGTCAAGCTGGAGGAGACTTGCTGGGGACTGTAAAGTCTGCCTCTGAACTGTGGCAGTTCAGTCCCCAGCACTGGCTAGGTTGTAGGGAGTTCTCTTTACATATGCATTGTTCAGGATCAGTGCTCAGCAGATTATCTGGTCACACAGAATCTGGACCATCTCTCTGGTCAAAGTTTTCATTTTAGTATAACCGTAGAAGAACATCCCTTATTTAAAAAAAAATCACACAAGATATCTCTAAAACTTTTTGCTGTTTCCGCTAATGGAAACATCTTGCTAAACTTCAGTACAGTATCTCACTACCAACACACACACACACACACACACACACACATACACACACACACACACACACACACACACACACACAATTTCCAAGCCACAAGGGCCTTAGCTGAAGCTGAACTTCCTCCCTTCCCTTCCTTCCAAACCTGCTTCTTCCTTGACTCCTGCCACCCACATCATTTGTTCAAGATAGCCTGGCAGTTAAGTTCATGCTGCTCTTTCAGAGGACCTAAGTTTGGTTTCCAGCATCTATGTATAGCAGCTCACAATCACATACAACTCCAGCTCTAGGGGAACTAGTTTCCTCTGGCCTCCTAAGATACCTAAACCACTTACACCTACACACACACACACACACACACACACACACACACACACGTAAACAATTTAAAGAAGAGGAGGAGAATGTTGGGGATTGGTTCTAATACTTTGAATTAATCCAACCCCCCAAATCAGGCATCTGCATGTCCAAACACTGAAAGTCCTTGTCCCCAACTGGTTTTTGATCAATCAACAAAAAGCCAACAGCCAATGGCTGGGCAGGTAGACTGATGTGGGACTCGGAGATCTGTGCAGGCTAGGAAACAGGAGAAAGGAAGGAGAGGAAGAATCACCGTGATTTAGGGGGAGACAGATCAGATTCAGAGCTGCAGATGGAAAATCATCCAAAATGTAGGTGAGAAAGAATGTCGCCCCCGGAAGGGCTTCCTGGAAGAGTCTTGGACAGCAAAGACTAGGGGGCTGCCCAGAAAGAGGCAGGGCAACAAAGATAAAATACAGAATTAGAGGATGTTAAGCCAGGAGTACCAGAGGAAAAGTGTGCTATTCACAGGGAGGATTAGAATTGCCCAGCCAGCTTTGCAGACACCACTGTCACTTTTTGCTGCTCCCCTGGTCAACCCCACCGTGTTCTTCGAAGATGAGCCTTTGGGCCGCATCTCCTTCGAGCTGTTTGCAGACAAAGTTCTAAAGACAGCAGAAAACTTCCGTGCTCTGAGCACTGGAGAGAAAGGATTTGGCTATAAGGGTTCCTCCTTTCACAGAATAACTCCAGGGTTCATGTGCCAGGGTGGTGACCTCACACACCATAATGGTGGCAGGTTCATCTACAGAGAAAAATTTGAGGGTGAGAACTTCATCCTGAAGCATGCAAGTCCTGGCATCTTGTCCATGGTAAATGCTGGACCAAACACAAATGGTTGCCAGGTTTTTATCTGCACTGCCAAGACTGACTGGATGGATGGCAAGCATGTGGTCTCTGGGAAGAGGAGAGAAGGCGTGAACATTGTGGAAGCCATGGAGCATTTTGGGTCCAGGAACGGCAAGACCAACAAGAAGATCACCATTTCTGACTGTGGACAATTCTAATTTCTTTTGACTTACGGGCATTTTACCCATCAAACTATTCCTTCTGTAGCTCAGGAGAGCACCCCCACCCTATCTGCTCGTAATACCCTGTAGTCTCTGCTCTCACTGAAGTTCTTTGGGCTCCATATTTTCCTCATTCCCCTTCAAGTCTAGCTGGATTGCAAAGTTAAGTTTATGATTATGAGTAAAAACTGAATAAGAAAAAAAAACTCCCCAGCCTTTGAGCTAGTCAAGGAATATCAAAATTAACTGGTGTGTGTGTGTGTGTGTGTGTGTGTGTGTGTGTGTGTGTCTTTCATTTATGAATCCAGAGAGCTCCTGGGTGGGTGCGGCAAGCTCCCAACCGGGACCAAAGCAGTTAGCAAAAATTATCACTACTGGAGGAGAAGGAGGAACCAGAGAGATGGTTCGGTTCCTAGCACCCACCCAGGCTGGTGACTTCAGCTCCAGCCTGTACTCTAGCTCCCAGGGAGCCAACAATGGACTCCGGGCACCTGCCCATGGATGCACATATGTCTGTGTGTATGTACACACGTGGCTTAATATCCTAGAGATTCATTCAACTTGCCTGTAACAATCATTTATTCCTCTGTCCTCAGCACGGATGTAGCACTTTGGAGACCACCTGAACTGGTCCAGATTTAGAGTCCTGACACCAAAAGCTGCAGTCAACATCTGACTGCCACTCCTGTGTGAATCTGTTTTCATTTCTCTAGGCTAAGTGTGTAGGAAGGCACTCTCTGGTTGTGTTGTAGTTTAGTTTTTTAACAGAAACTTCCATGCTGTTTTGCAGAGTGGCTATGCTACCATACATCTACACATCCCACTAGTCACAGATGAGTTATCCAGTTTCTCTTCAGTATCTCTGGCATTCCATTTCAGCCATCCTGAGAAGAGTGTGAGGATCTCTCATCACAGCTTTTATTTGCATTTCCCCAGAGGCTGAAGCCAGTGAGCATCTTTTCATGTGCTTATTTGCCATCTGTAGACCCTCTTTGGTTAAATGTCTATTCATTTCTGAGCTTCCTCTTTTGAAAAGCGAAACTGCCCCAGTAAATCTGATATCTGTTTCACATTTGCAGGAGCCACATCTACCAACAGGATGCCAGGTCAAGCATCATTGCCCCAGGGTTCAGGAGATGATCCTGGTCTGTCAGCAAGGATGGCCAAGATGCTGTGATGTTGTTAAGTCGGGCAGGAGATGGGATTCATTTGTTTTCTCTCTTCATTGCTACCAGTTCGTTTGTTGTTGTGATGTAAACACTGGACACAAACAATTTAAAGGGTGAAATGATTAAGTTGGATTCAGGACTTTAGAGGTGTCGGGTTGTCCTTTCGGGGAGGGCATGGAGGCACATGACCGTGACAAGAAAGTATAGAAAAAGAAGGAATCAGGAATCAGGGCCCTCCAGGGGCCTATTCAGCTCTCCCCTGCCTTCTGCCTTCACCACCCTCAATGATGCCATGGTGTTCTGAATCCATCAAGGGATTAGAGCGCCAAGTCAGGACCCTCCAGGTCTAAGGGCTCAGAAACACCTTCACAGACATGCCTAGAGGTGTGCTTCATTGTCCTGTGGATTTCATAACCCAATGGAGTTGACAATCAAAACTAGCACTGCCCCACCCCCCACCCCCGCTTCCAATGGGTAGGCAGAGGCTCTTAACCCAGCTTATAGGATCCTGAATCTCCAAGATCTTCCCCAGACATCCTTTCCCACAACCTGTCTCAAAGTCACAAAATGATGACTTCACTGTGATGCACATAAGTTTTTAGTATTAATTGAAATTCTACATGTGTATATGACAAAAATCTAGTTAACACTCTCCTGGACCAGAAAGGAAAGCAGTTGAAAGGAAATATTTAACAGATAATCACAAATTAATGTGAGAAGGAAAAGGGCTAGCCTGGGTCTCAGGCAGCTGGCAACTGTGGCCCACACTGTCACTATTCTCTCAGATTTTGCTCTCTGTGACAGCGACTACAACTTGTATAATGTAGGAGACGTTGGACTCACCCAGAAAGAGTGAAGCTGTTACTGAGCTCCAGTATAATCACCTTAAGGACAAAGCAATGATCTGTTGAGTTGTAGCCTAGGTCCAAGGCACCATTTTGGGCAGTACATAAACATCAAGGTAGCAGAAGTGGACAAGCTATGCAGATATAGTCATTGATGGCCCTTCTAAGTTTACTAGTGACTTTGAGGGTTTCAATGAGGTCATCAAGGATACACAAAGTTCATTCTTCCTTTGTTCATGACATACTCCTAAGGTTGGAAAGTCTTAGCTTGACTTCAGCCCAAATCTCACCCATCATTCTGCCCTGTAACCTTCTTCCAGGCTTCAGACTCCTGACGACTTCATTGGTGGTTTATGGTAACACTTGTGAATATAACTAATAAGCCTCTGAGACAGTACATGTCTTCCTATCACTTACTTGAAGACCAGGATGCATATGTGTGTGTATGTGTACACATGCATGCCTCCTTCTGCGTGTTAATTCAGAAATGTAACATCTCTTACAGTCCTATGGCCTTGCTGCCTCTGAGTCCTTTGCATTAGTCAAGAAGACATTAAGAAGACGGGGAAGAAAATGAAGAAGATACACCCTTTTACGTAACCACTTCATTTCTATTCACATTCCATTGGCAGGGTCATATGCCTCGCTGCCAGCATACAGCAGATATATGTAGTTCCTAATAGACAGTTACTTCCTGGGTACAACTTTGGATGTATCTCAGTCTGCTTATTGTTCTTATGCCTAAGTACTTGAAACTAGGCATGTTATAAAGAGTAATCTATTTGGTCACCTGTATCCACTTGGGAGCTGCGAGGGGTGGGTCTTTCTGCTGCACCATACTATGGCTGATCTCATAGGGCAAGGTGGGCAATCATATGATTTTATCTTATGAGTCACTAATGCTACCACAGAGCTTCCAACCTCATGACCTCTAACTCTGAATGCCTCCCAAAGGTCCAATATCAGGAGACCTTAGCATTTGGGGGATTAAGCTTTCTACTTTCAGGGGAGAAAGGAATATATGCATTCATAGGCTGGCTGGTATACCAGCCCCCTCTCCCATGAGATTAGCCACCCACAGACAAGTCCCTCATTGTCTTCTGTTTTCCTGACTGCTGGTATCAAGGTCTAAGACAGCCAGAGCCTGCGTCTCTTGTTACAAGCAAGACCCAGCAAGCCTATGGGTTCCGGAAAGACAATGGTCGGCCTTACTCAAGTTTTGTAGAAATCTAGTTTACAAGTTATAGCCCCGGAGCTACCCTCTTATCTTGTAATGTAGGATTAGTTGAAATCGGGGATAAAAGGAGACCAACAGGGGAAAGGTTGAGCCAGTACAAGACTAGATCTCATCTGCCTGCTTTAGTATTTTTGTTTGGCATGAAATTTCTTTGTTCACTTTTATTTGTAAAATATTGTATCAGGGTTGATGATGTTCTTAGTGGAAGAGACCTTCCATTGCCATGTACATGGTCCTATGTTCAATTCCTGCTCCTCCAAGAAGTGTCATGTCTTTGATTCCTGAGTTCTTGGCATCTAAAGCAATATGCCATTTGCCTCTCACCTTGCCTGGCTTCTCCAGGCCTCAGACCTCTCCTCACCAGAGACCAGCCTCAGTTTCTCTCATGTTCTTTATGACAACCTGACATTTGAAGCTGTGCACAGTTCTGAGGAAGATCCTCCTAGTACAGGAGGCTGAGGGCTGCAGACTCTGCGCAGGTATCTATAGCAGGGCCTGGGGCTAGAGGCTGCAAGGAAACCTTTGTCCTTGTCCTGGGGAAGAGCCATCCAGAGACCTCCCTCTGCCTTTGGCTGGGGCTTAGAGACTGTATAGCATGTGGAGAGAGGAGAGAGCCTCTAGTTCAATAGTTCTCAACCTGTGGGTCTTGACCCCTTTTGGGGAGGGTGTTAAACAACTCTTTCACAGAGGTTGAATATAAGATATTTACTTTACATTATGATTTATTACAGTTATGAAATATCAACAAAATAATGTCATGATTGGGGGTCACAACAACATGAGGAACTGTGTTAAAGGACTGCAGTATTGGGGAGGTTGAGAACCACGGCTCTGCTTTATCCTTAGGTGGGACCTTAGGCCTTCCATATCTCTGAGTGGTATGGCCTGCTTATCTCAGTTCTCCAGGGCCTTTCTAATTGAGCTTTTCAAATGGAAGTCACCTCTCACAATACTCCAGTAGCAAAAACATAATTGTTTCCCATTTGGAGATAGGGATTTTTCCTCAGAACTATGTGGTCCCACTTGGACACCCCAAGGTTCCATTCCTTCACACGTGGCTCACCATAGACCCCTCTCCTCTCTCCTCTCTGCCCATCTTGCCCTGCTTCTTCCCAGTTTAGTTTGTGTTTCTGTCAGCCATTGCTTCCTGTCCTTGTTCCGGTCGCTCCTCTTCCCCATTACAGCTCCCCACTCCCAATCCCCATCTCTCTGTCTGTCTCATGTGTGCAACAGATCTAGCAGCTCTGACACTCTCAAGGCTCCCAATAACAGATGGACATAAATAAGAGCACCGCAAGACTTGGGATTCTACCCTGTACTCCTCCCCCGGGGCATCAGAATCCCACCTGCCCTCAGCACCAGGTTAGGTTTGGTGACTCAGTAAGGGAGCATCCTGTGGCTGGGTAGAGGGAAGAAGGAATGTGGTCCCTGCAGGATCCAGGCTCTTTGTTGGAGGTCATGAGAGCAGGTAGCTTCCTTTAAACAAAACAAAAATTAAGTGTTTCCTGAAACAGTTGTATACATTGCACCTCAAAAGAGAAGGACCCAAACCCTTAGGAGAGCAAAATCTCTCCTCTAAAGAAAACAAACTACTCAGGAGTCCTTGGAGCAGGGAACAGCAGCTTTCACCTGAAGTCCCTTCCTGGGTTTTGCTCCAAGGAGAAGACTGTTATGGCCCAAAAGACACATTCAGGAATGTTCTGGGGGGTGGGTGGCAAGGGCGCCACTCATGATCACTCCATGTTAGAAACTACCCAAGTACTTTCTATCTAGAAATAAGATAATAACAAAGAGTCTAGTGAAAATGAAGCAGCTTTTAATATACAATTCTGAAGAAAGGGACTCTGCAGAGAACTAAAGCAAAAAGGTCTGACTGTGGCGAGTTAATGCAAGACAGTGATTTTAAAAAAAATCCTCTCCGTCAACAGAAATTCCCTTTCTCTTCTCCATAGGTCAGGGTTTGCACCCTCCCAAATGCTCCATCTCATTGGCCTAGGCCACAAAGCCTCATCCAATGAGCAATTCTGGAGTTGAGACCCCTGCCCTCCAGACTCAGTCACTCAGCAGACCAACTTTCAAACTCTCAAAAAGTCCTAAGACAAATAGGCCCTGCAGGAAGCTGAGAGAGGGGACTTGGCACCTTTGCAGCTCTGATGAACTCTGAGAACACCTCAGACTGAAAATGGGCCATAATAAGTATTTCTTATAATACCCAGCATCAGTAACAGTATAAACAGAGCAGACAATAATAGTATTGAGTGGATAAATAAACAAGTGCAGTCCAGTGCAATGAGAATGAACTATCCAAAGTTGTATACAGACCCCCTTGTTGGCAAGGGAAACCCCACACTGAGAGCAAGTTCTAGATGCTTCCATGGGGGATGTGAAGTTGAGAAGACAGAGCACATATACGCTTTGTGGTGATGATGGCTGCCACAACAGGCCCAGGCTAGAGGCTGAGAAAGCCCCCCGGCATCGTAATGGCTCTCACCTCACACATCCTGTTTGTGAGAAAGTGTCAAACTGTACAGAAATGGAAATGTGACTCTTTCCATGTCTGCGGGACTTATGGAAGTCAAGGACAAAATGCAGCCATCTTACCTAATGACTGGACACTTGAGCTCTAGAAGGAGTAGGGGTCTTAGGAAGACGTAGTCCAGTAGATCCTGAATGCCTCTCAGAGAAGGGTTGGCCCCCAAAGTGTCTCACTTCCTCCATCAAAGCATCTAAGTCACGTGGAATGGGGACATTTGTATGACTCCATTTTCTGCTATTGTAACAAAGACCTGAAATAAATCAACTTAAAAAGAGAAAAGGTTGGTGGAGGGTAAAGCTCAGCCAGCAGCAGAGTGCTCTCCTATGGCTAGTATGCAGCCCTAGACTGTTTGATTCTCAGCACTGGGGGAGGGGAAGGAGGGGCATTTATTTTTGGCTAACAGCAATTTTGGAAGGTTGTTTGTTTGTTTGCTTGTTTTTATTTGTTTCTGATTTTGTTTTTCCAGACTGGTTGCTCTGTGTAGCCCCGGCTGTTCTGAAATTTGCTCTGTTAGACCAGGCTAGTCTTGAACTCAGAGATTCGCCTGCTTCTGCCTCCCAAGTGCCAGGATTAATCACCCAGCCTGGTAAGTTTTAATTCATGGTTGTTGGTCCTATTCCTTTCAGTGTTCTCAAATTTTAAAATTCATTCATTAACAAAACCCATAACTTTTAATGTTTCCCCCATTTTTCATTATTGTAAAAGTCAAGCGGCCGGGCGTGGTGGCACATGCCTTTAATCCCAGCACTTGGGAGGCAGAGGCAGGTGGATTTCTGAGTTTGAGGCCAGCCTGGTCCACAGAGTGAGCTCCAGGACAGCCAGGGCTACACAGAGAAACCCTGTCTCGAAAATTTAAAAAAAAAAAAAAAAAAAAGTCAAGCATCTGTACAAATAACACGTTCACTCTGGCCCAATTCTATTATCATCAATTTAGGGCCAATCTTACTGCCTCTACATTCTAATGATCCTAACTGCCAATCATTTCACCTGTAAAGGTTTTGTGATATTCTTTTCATTTAAAAAATTTCATTTAAACCAAGGTATAAGCCTTAGTTTGGGTTTCATTGCTGTGAAGAGACACCATGACCAAGGCAACTTTTATGAAGCACAGCATTTAATTGGGGGCTGGCTTACAGTTTCAGAGGTTCAGTCCATTACTACCATAGTGGGAAGCATGGCTGCTGAGTCCAAGTAGAAATGGTGCTGGAGAAGGAGCTGAGAGTTCTACATCTTCTGCAGCCGGCCAGGAGGAGGCTCTCTTCTACACTGGGCAAAACTCAAGCATAAGGAGGAGATCTCAAAGCCCTCCCCACGGTGATACACTTCCTCCAACAAGGCCACACCTACTGCAACAAGGCCACACCTCCTACTAGTGCCACTCTCTATGGGCCAAGCATATTCAAACCACCACAGTATAAGCAACCGAAGATGTCTAAATAGTCATCTTTCTCTAGCTTAGTGGAGTTCTAATTAAGTGATAAACTGAGGAACAGTGCAATGACAACAGCATTTGGGGCATCATTTCTCCAGTGGAAAGCAGGGAAGTGAGGCATCTTGGGAGTGGAGAGAGGCATATGGTGGGTGGAAGTGAGACATCTTGCAGGTGGAGGATGCACCTTGGTTGCATCTTGGTTGTGTTGGGATAGAGGTGAGGTTTCTTGTGGATGGAGACTGTAATTTGGGGGATGGAGGTAAGAGTGTCAGTGTTGGCTACTACAACCTATGTTACAACCTGTTAGCAACTACCATCCTCTTACTTCTCCCCCCAACCTACCCTGTTATTATAAAAGATCAAGACCCAAAATACAGTTTCTATTCCCTTCACTTCATCAGAGAACCAAAAGTCATCAAGTAGAACCATTGATAAGTTGGGGGCAATCAGTTGCAGTTCTTAGGGGAAGGGTTCACACTATAGGCTATCTTAGGAGCCATGTGCAAACCTGCAGCCACTCAGAGTTCTTTAGCTCTTTGTTCCACCTTGGGTCCAACGATCTCCCAACTTGGATACATAAGAGGCAGCTCTTGATGGCAGGACAGGGGAGTTTACACTCCTCCCAGCATGAGCAAGCCATAAGTCCACAGCTGCATTGAGGAGTTCATCTTGTCTGTTTGGCTCTTGCAACATGTAGAAATCTGGGGATCTTGCTGGTGGCCTATGGACAGAGCACTCCCAAGAAGACCACCACTTGGCACCACGCAGTAGGGGTTGAGGGTCACAGCACTCCTCAAATGACCTCAGACACCCAGAGGCTCTGAGTGCCACTAAGATGAGCAAGTAATGGAAGAGAAAGAGAGGCAGAACAGTGTAAGCACAATGAAGAACTGGAACTTCAGATGGAGGGTAATGAGGAACAGATGGAGGGTAATGAGGAACAGCCTGATGCGAGTAGCCAGCAATGCCATCTGACACCATGGTGAGGTCCTGGACCATGGTGCTGCTGAGAGCCATGTCTGCGTTCGTGGCCCTGCAGCAGCAAGGGTATATTAGCACCAAAGACCATGCAGACAGCCTGGTCTGGGCTGCCACCTGGGGCCATGTTGATGTTTGAGGGCTATGCAGAGCTTGCCCCGCCCCTCACAACTGCAGTACTCAGGAGAGTGGGCTGGGAACCTCTCCTATGTAGAGCTGGGCTTGGTTGCAGGGTGTGAGCAAGGGAGAAATGGCCCCTCCCCTTGTTGGATGTCTGGTGGTAGGATTGCAAAAGAGAAACCCTCCTCCCCCTCACCTCTTACCACCTGGATGCCTTGGCAGGAGAGCTGGCCACACCCCTAGCCTGAGCAATGTGGGAGAGTTGCCCTAAGGGCATGAAAGCAGGTGAGATGGCCCCACCACTCATCTGGGCAGTGTTGGAGAAAGGACTTGGTGGAGTGGGTGCGGGAGAGCTGGCCCTAATGCTGTGAGCATGGGAGATCTGTCGGGCTGACCAACTCAGCTATGACCCAGGCTCAGATCCAGGGCTTTGAATTGACCCACCCCAACATCTACTCCCTTTATGAACTGCTGGAGTGCATGAAGGGTCTGGTCCTACAGATCCAAAACCATGGTCTCCATGACACGGGGTAACAGCAAGATATCTGAGAGGAGTCCTGGTGAGCTCAGTATTGAGAGTGAAGCGGAAGCCAGAGGCCTCAATGACTCTCTAATGAACATTTGCAAGAAAAGCTGTTTGAGCAAAAGGGTATACTGTGGGGCACACTGTGACCCTCTGCAACTTCCACTTGGGATGTTTTTGTTTGTTTGTTTTCTTTTGGGGGCAGGTTGCAAGGGCAGAGGGTAGATGTGGAGGGATGGGGAGATGAGTGGGATTGGCATGCATGATGTGAAATTCACAAAGAATCAATAAAAAGTTAGAAAAAAACAAGAGTACTTAATTAATTAAATCTAAAAAAAAAAAAAAAAAGGAACTCTGGGGATCCTTTGTCAGACTTTACTAGTCACAAGTGTGGTGGTTTGAATAAGAATGCCCCCCTCATAGGCTCACATAGTTGAACACTTAGTCAGCAGAGAGTGGCACTACTCCAGAAGGATTAGGAGGTAGAGCCCTGTTGGGGTAAGTGTGATCTTGTTAGAGGAAGGGACAAAAAGGCCTTTGAGGTTTCAAAAGCTCAAGCCAGGGATAGTGTCTCACTCTCTTCCAGCTGCCTTCTCGGATCTAGATGTAGAACTCTTAACTTCTCCAGAACCACGTCTGTCCGTCTGTCCGTCTGTCCGTGTGCCACCATGCTCCCCGCCTTGATGAGAATGGACTAAACCCCCTTTCAGTTTTGAAAGCCGTCCCCAATTAAATGCTGTTCTTTATAAGAGTTGACCTGATCATAATGTCTCTTCACAGCAATAGAACACCAAGACAGGAGCTTCCATCAAATTCCCACAGAGCCAAATCAGCAGCTTCTCTCTTGAGTACCAGGCAGCGGAGATTAGAGGCTCCACCATACCTCCCTCCCTAGGAGCCTCCAGTCAGTGATGGGTGGATGTTGGTGGAGTAAATGTCCATTGGACAGTTCTGCAGGGTTCTCTGTTTCCAACACTGCCTATCAACATAGGCTTCCTTGTCTTCCCTTCCCACCTCTAATACCTAGAGGAATCACCTTCCTAGTGATCTCCATAAACTCCGTGCATGTCTGTCTCTGGGACAACTCAGACAGAGCTTGGAGGTAGGGCTGCTTAGCTCAGGTTGTTGACTGTCAACCCCCGCCCCACCACGATGGGCATGTCTGTCTAGAGAGCTGCTGTGAACCAGTCATTGTGCAAGGGCAGTTTGCCTCAGAGATCAAAGAAGCCTGTGCATTCTGGGAAAATATTGGGTCACATAGCATGTCATTTCAGAATGGCTCTCAAGTACAGCATTTCCTGCGCTCTGCAATTACAGCCGCTCTCTATGTTCACTTTAAATGACCGTGTAAGCAGCTATTTACGTTCTGGCCCCGGGCACCACTCAAGGGCTCCTTCTAAATATATCATGGCAAACTCACAACCCTAGGCTGCCCACATGCCTCTGTGCGAGGGGTGCCACCGTGTTCGCGGCTGAGTGCCTACACATAAAGCCCAGCCTGGAGAACCATTCAAAGCCAGATAGCCCTGCCTTTGCTTTTCCCTTCTCCTCAGCCTGTTATAGAAGCTACAAGGAATTCCCACAGAGCAGGGGAAGCCACAGAGCTTTAAGAGTCATTGTTAGGTTGGCTTCAAGGGCCAGAACTCTGCAGAGTCTAACAACAGGCCTGGTACTTAAACTGTGTCAGATTCCAAACCCATATTTGTGGGTTACTCTCCCTCCTTCCCTCCCTCCCTGCTTCTCTCTTCATTCCCTCCCTCCTTCCTCTCTGGAAAAAAAAAATGGTACACATCTGTCTTTGCTTGTGATGAGCAGACACTGGAATCATCATCCATATCCATGGGTGGGTTAAGTCCATTAGATCCTCCTATGGAACACACTCTGGTCTTTTAAAAGTATCTCTTGATGCTCGGGGATGGAAGTGCCTCTGAGACATATTAAGTGGGGGAACAGACTGAAGGGAGTGTACGATGTGTTACTGCTTTCGAAAAAAGAAAAAGACGACGTTAGAAATGCACCGAATATGTCTGAAGCGTGCACTAAAATCTTTCAGAGCCTGCCTTCAGGGAAGAGAAGTGGGACATAGGGACCCACAGTGAGAAGGGAACTACATTTCATACTATATCTGTACATTTTATGTATTCATTTTATGTGAATATATACATACATACACACTGATAAAAACAAAGCAAAGGCCGGGCAGTGGTGGCACACACCTTTAATCCCAGCACTTGGGGGGCAGAGGCAGGCGGATTTCTGAGTTCGAAGCCAGCCTGGTCTACAGAGTGAGTTCCAGGACAGTCGGGGCTACACAGAGAAACCCTGTCTCGAAAAACAAAACAAAAAAAGCAAAGGGAGCTGGTAGATTAGCTCAGTGTATAAAGTGCTTCCATGTAAATGCCAGGTGGACGTTGCAGCCCACCTGTAATTTCACTTAGTGAGTTCCAGGACAGCCAGGGCTATGCAGAAAAACCCTGTCCTCAGGGCTGGCTTCTGCTAGTATGACGTCACCGTCCTCCAGGGAAGACGTGGCTTTTTCTGCTTGTTTCCTACTTCAAGAGCAGTTTGGAGAGAGTTTTTCTGGCGGCTGGCAAGGCATGCGCCTGCAAGATCAACGGGGCTGCAACGACTGCAGGCTTTCGCTGTTTTCTTCTTTGTTCCTTTTGTATTTTTCACAGTGGGCACCCTTTTTTTCACTAAGGGTGAGCCCTGGGTTCAGGTAATAGACCCTGCCTCAAATGTTAAGGAGAAGAGTGATTGAGGAGGCCACCCGACATCAACCTGTGAGCTCCACTCATCTATACACGTGTCCCCAAATACGTACAAACACTGACCTGGTTAGTTTCTTGTCAACTTGACACAATCTAGAGTTATTTGGGAAGAGGAAATAGTTGAGAAAACATCACATTGTCTATAGGCAAGTGTGTAGGGCATTCCCTTCATTAAGGATTGAGATGGGAGGGCCCAACTCATGGTGGGTGGGGCCATCCATGGATAGGTGGTCCTAAGTGATATAAGAAAGCAGGCTGAGCAAGGTGTCAGCCACCTGTCTCCACAGCTTCTTCAGTTCCTACATTGATCTCCTGAGGACATTGACTTCACTCAGTGGTGGACCATTAACTGAAAGAGGAATTAAATCCCTTCTTCCCCATGTTGTGTATGGTCATGGTCTTTATCATAGAAAACATAACTAAGACAAACACACGTGAAACATTTGCACACCACAGACACAAGTGCAAGTCAGAATTAAAAAGAGCGAGCGAGCTGCTGTCTGGTATGGATGCACTCACCATTGTGTGCATTTGTACAGTAGGATTTGGAGTCTTTGTGTCTTCCCATGTGTGCCTGACTCAGAGCACATACATATACATTGCTCCTAAGTAAGTTGACTGGAGCCTGCACCCCTTCAGAACAGACTGGCAACCGCACCTCCCTGGGGCAGAAGCAAAAATCAAAACAAAATATTCTTGATGATGGATCATCCAACATCAATTGATATAATCACAATAATCCCCCACAAGTATGCCCAGAGGCCCATTTCTCAGGTGATCCTTCATCCTGTCAAGTTGACGATTAACACTAACTGTCACAGTAACTGATTTACATATTTGCTATTCTGTATTACATTGGTAGTTGAGAGTGCACTTCTGTATATAAAAACACCTGCTCACTGGGAGTGTGCTGCCTTGTGAGTGAGCCATAGTCTGGGACATCTCACATTTTAAGATGTCTCTCAATTGCATCATGAATGACTGGCCTGAACCCTTTTAGATCATGTAAGAACATTTTACGATGGTCACAAGATGAAATATCCAAAGATGTACTTCTCTGAGTACAGGTCCCTCGTGTGTGTGGTGTATGCGAATCAGATGGCTTCCTCCATTGCTGGTTGTCGTGTTTCCTTGATAGAGTCTCTCACTGCAGTGGACGCTCACCACTTCAGTGGCTGGCCGGCAAGCTCTCAGGAACCCTGATGCTAGGGTTACTGTTATCATTCATTACCCATGCCTGTCTTTGATGTGGTGCTAATGATTTGCAGAGCGAGTACCCTCATACACTGAGCCCTCTCCTAGCCCTGTGCCCCACCTTCAAGTGGCAAATGATTACATTTGTGAGTACCTAGAATGTGTCTCTCAGCACTCTGAGATCTGAGGAGCTAGAACAAGATCCTTAAAATCCATGCCCTTGATGGGGATTAGCTCTGTGGTACAGTGCTTGCCTGGCATATATGAAGCCCTGGGATCAGAGAAAAATCCCTGGCCTCTCAGGATTTACCCTAGGTTGGGTAGAAAACAAGACATGTTAAACAGCTGGCATTGTGGTATGTTAACTTGAGGTTGATAAACTGCAGGAAAGATAAATAGGTATGGCGGGGAGGAGTGGATTTCAATTTTAAGGTGGGCAAGTACTAAGGAGGCAAAAAATACCTGGAGAAAAAGGCCCAAAGGATGCATAAATGCAAAGCCCTCTGGGGCTGCAGAGGTTCCATCTCTCAGGGATGGATGTCCCCCACCCCACCCAACCACCCACCCACCCACATCTGCTGCATGTTTAGGGTATTGAAGTCTGAGAACCCCCTAGAAAACACACACACACACACACACACACACACACACAAATGCACACACAGTTGTGTGGGGCATGGAAAGGCTAGAACTCTAACAAACAGGTGGACCACTTTCATTTGAGGGTGACGTATGTGCGCATCTGCAAGTGATGAGTGGACATCCAGACAAGAGACAAATCCTTCCCCTAAGGTGGGCAGCTATGGAGAATGTCTTAGCTTCTTTTCCTATGAACCATGGTAAAATACTTTGCCAAAAGCATTTTAAAGGAGAAAGGGTTTATTCTGGTTCACAGTCCTGAGATGCCATCTGTCAAGGAGGCAGCAACTTAAAGGAGCTGGTCATGTCACACCCACAATCAGGAACAGAGAGCAAGATGAATACCTGCTGCTTCTCAGCTCCTGTCCTCTACTTACACAATCTAGGGAATGTGCTACCCACAGCAGGAGGGCAACCCCCCACCTCCATACAACCAAGATAATCACCCACACGGCCAGAGGCCCCTCCCAGGTGCTACTACATTCTCTCCAGTGGATAATTAACTAAGCCACGCAGAGTGAGTATTCAGTATAGGGAAGCTACCACACAGCCCCCAAAGTCTCCGATTGCCTAAGAATGGAGGAGAAGCTGGAAAACCTCTGAAAATGGATGCCTGAAAATCCTGCTTGTGGTACCTAGCTGAAAGGAGTACTATGTTATATTTGAGCCCCCTAATAGGTCTCCTAGAATATTCATAGCAACACTGATCACAAGATCCCAGACTGGATGCAGGCCGAGTACCCATCCACAGGAGGATATATAAATAACGGATGCTCAAACAATGGTGCAGGGCACGAGAAGAGAAGTTGGGCAGGGGCCTCAGTCCTTTAAGTGCTCACCGCATAAGCACGAAGACCTCAGCTCTGTCTCCAGCACTCACATAAAAGCTGGGTGTGTGAAACATAATTCCACCTCTAACAACAAAAATAACAGGAAGTACCAATTACTTTTTCTTAATATCTCTTAATATGAAAATTAATATTACCAACTTATCCTAATCGATTCAAATTCAAAAGTATGAGGAATTGAAATTTTGCTGGCTATCGTCTGGTGGTCTCTCTAATTCGATAATTGGAGAAATAGGTCCAATATTGTACAATCCATATACACTTTCTGCTTGTTTGTACATGACAGTGTCTTGCTGTGTACCACATAACAGTCTTGAAACCATGCTTCTCCTATCTCAGCCTCTCTATTAATAGGATTGTTTATTTGATGTTTTTACGCTATACTATGGTTTTCAGAACAGCTTACATTTTTCAAAATTTATACAGCCAAATGAAACATAAACAATTAACTTGGGAGGTGGCTTATAAGAGAACAACAAAGAGTGAGAC
>JADRCD010154476.1:0-13221 GCA_019843815.1 Montemys delectorum | reverse complement strand
AGAAACTGGAGCACATGCACACAGTGGCTGTGCTCTGCCCTATAGAATGCATGCCACGTTTTGGTCACAGCACCCTCCCTCCATGTGCAGCCTTCTGCGAACCATTCCCAGGTGTCAGGTGAGCTCGCCTCTCTATGGCCTGGTGCTTGGTGCTTTAAGGGGTTTGGGGCTGTCCCAGTGACTTGTGAGATACCAGAAAGTTGTCAGTCACAGTTTCCAAAGTATGTTTCTCAGTGACAGACATAATTGTACTTAACTTTTTACATGGATATTATCAGTCTGTGACAGATACTCTGGGAAATGGGGCATTTTGGTGGCAGAAGATCTGTCACATGCACTTACTTAGTTTTCCTCTTGGGGACACCAGGATTCAGTCACAACTTTTGCATGTCGGTGTCAGGTTTTGAGAACATCGATCCTGCTGACCTCAAAAATGGTTCATCATTTGGGTCCCAGGGCTGTCATCTAAAAGGTTAATGGCCTTTCCTGCAGGAGACAGGAAATCACACCACCTACTCTCATTGCTGTCATATCCCTTGTCACAGCCCATGAGCTATATGCCATCCTGCCTGCCAGATCTTGCCTCCTTGCTGGACCTAGGGCCCAGTTCTGCTGACTCATGAAATGCTCTAGTTGACTAGCAAAGTAGGCCCTCATCGAGCTGAGCCCTCTGGTCCACAGGACAGCCTCAGCCCCTCCTCTGCCTCCTGCCAGTCTTCAATTACAAGGTATCTTTGTACCACAGATGTAGTCTCCACTATACCTGCTGAGGCAGGACTGGAGCAGGAGGCCTCCATGGCTGAGGCCAGCTGTCTTCCACTTCCTGTGGTTCTTCATGGTAGATTAGTACTGCAGGCCTTTGCCTATAAGAGCTCATGGCAGATTCTACTCCGGCAGAGGATGGCTCTGCTCAGGCTTGGGGTGAGATGCTGTGGTTTGGTGTAAGGTTCATCATTTCCTGAAGGGTCACATGAGTCCTGCCTCTTGGTCAGATTAGGAGACAAGGCTGAGAGCTGATTCCAAGGAGAATTGTTCCTCCCTGCTGATAGTGAGTGGGCTGTAGCAGGGTCTAAGTTGTTCTTCCCTAGTGAGTCACAGGTCATTCAGAGGTGGGTGGGCACTCTGCCCTGATCCTGTCAAGAGAGGTTGGGGCTCAACACCCCACAGTTTGATTTTCTTTCCTTCACATGAGACCCACCTGAATTTTGCTTAACAAGATGCTTTTTCAGGTGTAGAGCTTTTTTACTCAAGGCACAGACCTTTGCTGTGAGGTTCAAAACCACTGTGCCTTACACCACTCCCAGGAGAGGACTACTAGCCAGCTGTTAGAGGGGAAGCCAGGCCTGGGCTGCAGAGCTGGGGCAGGGTGAGGCTGCGGGGGTTCTGCAATGACTCATTGTGCAGCCACTGTGAGAGTGAAGCTCCCCTGTGAGGGCTGGCCTCTTCTCTCCTTAAGAGTTTAGCTGGGCAGCTCTGCTTCTGCCGTGCTGGCCACTCTCCTGGCCATGGTCACCCCAAGCTGGCCACACAGAAACAGTGCCGGTGATGGCACGTCGAGCTGAAACCTTTCAACTACACCAGAGAGTGCTGGGAAGAAGTATGGCCACAGATTGGTCAAGACTTCTGAGTCTCAGGTGCCCAGCATTTGGGAGATATTTTCAGAAAGTATATATTGATTGTATAACAGGAGTTAGTGTGCAGCTAGCAGTCGGCATGTCCTTACCTACCTTCCTTGCACCTGTGGTTCTATCTGTCCAGATAGGACAGAACCCACACTGCAGTGCCCGGCTGCCCAGGCCTGTCTCCAGGACCCTATGAGCGATAAACAAATGTCCTTAGCAATAGCTCCACTGGCAGGTGCTACTGCCTGCCCCATTTCAATGGAGAAAATGAAGATTAGGAAGTTAGGCCTTCCTAGTGTCCCACAGCTGGTGTCTCAGAGCCCAGGTCTCAGCCCATAGGCCAGTTCCCTTCAGCTTGCAAGTTCCCCCTGTGCCCACTGCCTGTGGTTATGTGGCCCCTGGTTGTTGAGTTTATTGAGCTTTTATTAAGAGCTGGAGCTCTGCCTGATTGAGAGACAGCCCTTTGGTACCCAGCTATCTTAAACAGGCTGCTTCTCCAGGCTCCAAAACAGCTGCTAGAGGGGAAGTGGGTGGCAAGGACTTCCCAAGGATTGTAGGGCTAGACTTAGCCTCCATAGGCCCCCTGGCTGGACATGACATCAGCAGTCTGAATTCACACTCCAGGGGTGGAGGTGGTGCCATTGAGCTGTAGCTGCTGACCAAAGGCAGTCCAGTCCATACCCAAAGGTCTCTGTGTCATATTCCTTTAGCACAGCTCCCAGACCCTGCTTTGGCAAGTGTCCAGGCAGGATTGACTGAAGTCATGAGAATACTGTAGGAGCCACCTGCCCAGTTAGGTGCTTGTAGACAGAGCCTGTGGCTACCTCTGAAGCCAAACCCAGCTTAGTATTGGTGTCAGGATAATTTTGAAGGAGAAATTTCATTAGAATGCAGTTTGGTATTGTTAGATATGAATGATGACTTTAGGCTGAGCAATACACTTTTAGATATTAATTTTTAATACTGCTTCTTGGGAAGTCAGGGCTTCTATTTAATGAAGAATTGACTATTAGTCAATATGGCTCCCACCTCTGAGCCACGGCGGCCGTCAGTCTCTCACACCAGGTTTTAACAAGGTGTCTGCTGCTTGCAAATTTGCTAGAGCTCTGTAGATAGTGTGACATGGTGAGTGTCTTATTTCTCACAGTGACAGCTGTGTGGCTTCTGCATGGAGCATGTCCTGGAAAGCTGGGTTGTAGATGCCAGGTTCTTTCTGAGACCCACCCTCCGGTACATCTCTGCTCTGTGTATCAGCTCCTGGCTTTGGAGAAAGGCTGTTTCAGGATTATGAAAATAGTTGTTTGTTTGTTAGAGCAGATTTATCAGCTGACTTTGGGGTTGGGTTTGCGAGCCTGGCCGTTTCAAGGAGGAGACTTACCTTTTATCAGTGGGTGCTGACAGTCTGTTTGCAAATAACTCCATGGAATAGTTCACCTGGGTCTCCAGTGGAAATCTGGCCACCAAACAAAGTAAAAATGGGTGTTGCACCAGCACTCTTTCCCGGGGTCTCACCTCACTCCACCATAGACTGCTCTATTTCAAGATGAAGTTTCAATTATTAATTTGGATATTTAATAAAATCCTTTGCCTTCAGTGACTTTCAGAAAACCTTTTGAGTTTATTTGGGTTGGGTTTTTGCCCATGGATTGGGTAAAATTCATTTCAAATATCCTCCTTGAACAGCATATGTTTTCTTTCTAGTTGAATGATATTAATAGTGATTATTAGAATAAATACCATGGTTATCATTTCAGCTACAAGTTTTTGAGCATCTTGCATTAGGTATCATGTAAATATTTGAATGCATACACGTGTGTGCATGTTTATGCGCACATAGCTTCCATCTTTGCAACCAAGGTACAGGATAAATAATCCAGTCCCTTTTATGAGAGAAGACTGACCTTGGAGAATTCATGACACGCTGTGGAGTGAGGCTTAGGAGAAAGCAGCTGGAGAGCCCAGGGGCCTCAAGCACACCCTACCTGCCTGCAAGGAGCCTCCTGGGCTTCAGCTCTTTGCCTCTGTGTTTCCTATAGCCAGGAGGTACGAACTGGCACTCGACCAAACACAGCTGTCCAGCCCGTGGCCCACATCCCACCTCCTCCTTTGCCAGAGCTTTATTCGGCTAACCATGATGTTTTCTATAGCTCTTAAGATAGAGTGAACTGGAGAAGGAGAGTGTTGCCTGGAGTTCTTGGTCAGGGGTCTGGGCCTTCAAGCACTGCCTGGCCGCTCGCCTGCTTTGAGCTCTCATGCATGCAACTCATTATGAGGCAGCTTGGCCCCCCTGCTCTGGAAAGGCGGCCATGTCAGCTGGAAGGAGATGAGAAGCCAGCAGTGCCCATGTGTTCTTGGTTTTAAGAGTCAGGTCAGTGAGGTTTAGAGACTCTTTAAATATTTCAGTTTATAAGATTAGACTTGATCATCTGGGGTGGAAGGGTGGCCCCAGGCCCAGGCTTGGCTTTTTTCTTCATTTCTTTCATAGGGGAGGTAGGTGTTTTGGCATTGCAGGGTTCAAGTGTAATAAAAACCTAAGGGTAGTGAATAAATACAGTGATTTGGAGTGTTGCAGCAACTCTGAGAGCTTACTCTTTTTATTTTTTTATTTTTTGGAAGGAATTGTGAGTTGAAATATAGCAGATTGGTACAATTCTTGTAAGCTGGGAAAGAAAAACCTCCCAGGCTTTCAGGGAATAGATAGTGTGGCCATTCTGTAAGGAAGTGTGTCCTCTGCCTGCTTGACTTTTCTCAGTGGAGGATTTACAGCATCCTGCAGTCCTTTGAATAGTCGGGAATTCTACCCACACATGTTCATGGGTGGTGAGTGAGGCCATAGTTTTTTCTAATCCTAGGATACTTAAGGAATCTGGGCTTCCAGTGCTCCCTGGTCTCCCCACAACACAGCAAGTACCTCATGTTTTCCACAGAAGATGAACATGCCACCAGGATGTGCTCCCCTCTCTCCCAGGATGTGCCCTCAATCACCATATGAAGAAAGGGAGTTGGGGCAGTCAACCCAGTGCCCCAAGCAGGGGGACCCTGCCCCCTCGCACCCCCAGTCAGTGGGAGCCCTGTGTGTTGGCTGTCACCTCCTGTCATGTTCCATGGAACATGCTCACTCTTCATACCTCTTAGATTCTAAATTTCAGAAGTAATTTGTCACTTTCAAAGAGTGTGTCATTAATAACCATTATTTAGAACTGCCGAGTCTTGTGTGTGTCTGTGTGTCTGTCTGAGTTAAGCACCCAAAAATTTTGCCTTGCTGATGGCAAATAGTGCCTCCACATTGATAGATTCAGCCCTCCCCACCCCCAACCCCACCCACAAGTAAGTTGTCCTCTGTCTGCCTTTAATCACCATGAGGGTGGGTGGCGACAGAGCCTGGCCAAAGCCTGGCCTTAGCCTGGCCTCCTGGAACTCATTAGTATTATTGCCAAAGACAGGATTAGAAATTGAGATTTTTTTTTAACTGCTTGGAGAAATTTCTATTTCTATTTAACTATTGCATTTTATTGTTCTTACAAGAGAGAGAAGGGGAGAGAAGAAAGATTTTTTCATCAAGCATTTGAAACAGTAAATAAAGAACCCAAACTTCAGATCTCCGTGGGTATGGACCCTGAGCAGTTGTCATAAATGCTGCAAAGATGGCATGTGGTCACCCTGGGGCTGAGGGCCGAGGGAGCACCTCCAAACCTGCAGATGGGTGGCAGTTAAGAGACAGCATTGCCATTCAGTGCATGCTAATCGCGCTGTTATTCTTAACATTAAAATTCTACTAAAGCACTAATAATTACTGTTAACACCGTCTAGTGGAAAGTTAGAGTAAAGGAGCAGTGGTAGAAACGGTATTTAAGGGAGAGCTGGTGGCATGAGAAGAATGCAAATAAGCATTATTAGCCTAATGATTCTGCCGTCGCCATGGTTGTGCAGCACCAGTGTTGTGAATATGTCATCCAGCACCCGTGAATTTGGAAAGTGTGTCAAAACACAACTTCAATTAGTTTGCTCTAATTATGGCTCTGGAGAGTTTGTGACTACATCACTCCTCATTAAAAGAGATTTTCTTATATGGATTAATGTAATTTACAAAGGAAAGTTTCGGAGTTCCTGATGCCATTTGCTCCCATCATGAGCTTGCTCAGAGCAGGCCTGATAGATCCAGGGGTGTCCTGCTGTGACCGGATGTAGGCAAGTGGTTAGTGGGGAGACAGCAGTGAGAGGGACAATGGGGTGTTTCTGTCTGTCCTGTTGAAGTGGCCATTGTAGAAGGAGGTAGGAGGCTCTCCAAAAGAGGGTGATGAGCCATTTGAATCTTTTAGAAGGCATTTGCCACTATGGCCCTGTCAGTCTGTCACTGTCTGAGCGTGTCCGTGGAGCTCAGAAGAGGACATAGCTGAATGAAGGTGGTGAGAAGGTGTGACTTGGGGGTTGGAGCCTTACTTCCGGTTATGTAATCTCTGGGGTGAAATGTAATGAAAGCCAACCAAAGTGTTTTCAAGAGGACTGACTGCAGAGCTCAGCCCATAAAGTGCTTTACAGACTTGAGTTCAACATGAAAGCCAGATGTGGTGGGTGTCGTGAGCATACTACGCCAGAAACACAGAGGAGCAGCTTGTAACTTCTCACAATGTCAGAATTTACTGAATAACAATAAACTCACAAGGCTGAGCAGTTCTGATGACAGCAATTTGTCATAAACCCGCCTTCCTTCTGTGGTAGCTTGGCCAAGGCAGATGCAAGCTCTCTCATTCCTATCTCAATTACTAATGTTAACTCTCATATCACACAGCACACAGGAAGCATGTCTATGTGTCTTTTACGTGGATGTGATTTCCAGAGTGAATATATGCCCAAGAGGCTGCAGCAGGGATCACAAAGTCTTAGAAGTGGGCTGAGAGACCATGCTGATTAGCTGATGAACCAGACCAATGGCTGGAGGGAGCTGCTGTCTGAGCTGCTGGGTGATGAGTAACTGGACTGACTTGACCACTGGGGCAGGTCTCAGCACTCCTCTAAGCCTGTTTCTTGTTCTCTAAGATGAGGCTACAGGCACCTCCATGCTGGCTCAGTGCAGCTCCTGGTGAGAGTTGAGTGCGGGGTGGGAGTAGACCTATTGTAGCTGGTGCTCCATCACATTCAGCATGCAGCTCTTCTTCAGGGGTCATCTGTATCTCGATCTCAAGTCACTGCAGGCCTAGTTCACATGCTGGGCACTTTCTTTGGCTTCCTTCTCTCAGTCTTAACTCTTCCAGCCCCCCACCCCCACCCCACATACATACACACATAGAATCAGGGCAGAACAGAGCAGGCATCCTCCTCCCTGCAGAGCCAGAGTGTTCTTGGGCAGGGAGCAGCTGGGAAGGGGTTAAGGTGGTAATTGTGTAAGTCTTCCAGGCTTTCCCCCAGTTCTGCGATAATTTGATGAAGAACTTCACCCTAATTAAATATTCAAATTAGGAATAAGTGTCAATATGGCTTCCCATTGCCTGGAACGATGATTAATTGTATTCAAAACTCCAGTGGCCGCTGTAATCTGAGCTGAACCATTGTACCTGATTATTTCTGTGCTGCATTTGCCATGTTTTTGTTTTAAGATTTAAACTAGTAATTGATTTGCCATATGCCGTCGAGCTGCGCACACTTTAAAGCTGCACCGCAGGAACTCGGGGAGTTGAGATTTTCTTAGAATTCCTAGGACAGATTTTGTTATGTTTTTTTTAATTTATTTATTTTTTATTTTGGCTTGTCTAATTCTTTATGCTCTGTGAGGGCTGGGGGACTGCCCATGAGGGAAGCTCAGCGTATAGGTTGGTAGGCTAGAGTCCTAGGGACCAAGATAGTGGCTTGGCCAGAAGCAAACAATTTTGTGATTGTGCTTTGCAGTTCCTCAGTAAGGTAGCATGGTGTGGTAGAAAGAACATGGTTTCAGTGACAGCCCAGCCATTTTCTATAGCTCTGTGACCTCGGGCAACTTCCTTCACCCCTCTGAGCCACTGTGTCCCCATCTGTAGAACACTGTGTGCCCTACTGGGTTGTGTAGAGATGGTTGTGGGGCATTTGAATAGGGGAACCATCATGTTCCCAGGAGCCTACGTGGACGAAGCCTCTGGCATCCCTCCCCCAGAAAGCCCTCTCCACTGAGTTCATGCCGTCTTCCACCATGCATTGCTTGTGTCTGTGGCATTGTTTGGGTTGTCACTTTGGCCTAGGAATAGCTGTTTTGTTGCTTGAGCCGGTTCTCCCCTTCCCAGGTGAGGCCACGCAGGAGACTGACAACAGGTGTTGGCTGTTGTCCCCGACCCCCTATTATTTTTAAAACCAAAGCCTGAAACCTTATACTCCTCTAGTCTTTCTTTGGGTTTTAGAGATTTTTGCCTTGTGATAGATTTATGTGTGTTTCAGTTTGTGGCCAGTAGACTCCCACTGGGAGAACGCGTTTCACTCTGACTTCTTAAACCATCTCAGCATGTAGCACGGTGCTTAGCTTATAGCAGGAGACCTGTTAAAGACAAATGGGCAGGGCTGGTAAGGTGGCTCAGTGGGTAAGGTTACTTGCCACCAAGCTTGACAACCTAAGTTCTATCCCTGGACCCATGTTAAGAGAGAATTGACTCTCACATTTTGTCCTCTGACCTCCACATGCACACTAACACACACACACACACACACACACACACACACGCCAAAATAAACCTAAAGAATAACCGTGTGGACAGTCTGTGGCTCCTGTGTGCACATCTGTAACAACACTCATCTCTCCGTGGAGAACCCTGCTCACTAGCACAGTTAGAAAGCTTTTGTGGTAAGCATACAACACTCTCCTTCAGCTGATATGGAAAAATGTCACATCAGACTATTGAAAAACGACAGTGGTAGCATCTGGGGATGGCCTTCAAGAGCAGCAAGAGAAGAAAAAGCACAAGGGAAAACAAGTCCGGGCCTGTGGGCCTGTGGGCCTGTGGGCCTGTGGCTGCTGAAATGCAGCCCTTCTGTTTCCCAGGACCCAGGTCCAAGAATGAGGACCTGGAAGCGGGAGCCATCCTGAGAGGTCTGAGAGGGGTCTGCATGCAGGCCAGGTCTTTGCAGCTGAGAATGATGCATTTTAATTACCTTCAGGGTGAGCCAGCCCCTGAGCATATGGTCCTTAAGAAGCAAGGGTCCCCAGACTGTCAGCGAGTGTAGTCACTGGCCAGGGACCTTTTTTGACACCATTGACCAGCTTGTAGTGGGGACTCTCCAAAAGGTGCTGATTAAAATGCCAGCAGGTGCAGGGAAGGCCCGTCCCCATGACTCGACTCCCGCGCCCTGCTGCACCAGGTGTTTTCTCAGAGCCTTTTTCTTCATTAAGTGGTGTTCATTAAGCACGTCCTCACACCTGGTGCTGAGGCTGTGCATCGCAGCCGACTTCTTCCCAGTGGTGTTTTGCAGGAATAAAAGGGAATTTCATTTAGCCATTTGCCACCCACCCCCATCGCTTCAGCTCAGCTGCCATTGCTTTGGAATGGTCCTTTTGCTGTCCCCAACCCTCCTTCTTGGACTGCCCGAGATCACGTCTCACACACTTGGTGTAGATGATGAGACGGCTCTTTCACACCAGTGCTGTGCTGGGGGCTGTCCCCTGTGCCATCTCTGAGAGTCTCCCCCTGGCTTTGCTTTCTGATTAGAAGGGAAGCAATGTTTCATCAGAACATTAACAATGAAAAGCATGACGTGCGTGAGGTGGGTGTATCCACCCCCCACCCCCGGAGCTACTGTTGATGTCACCACAGTCGTGTCCCAGGGCCGGACATCCTTCAGGCTCGTTGGCACTGGCCCTGTGCACAGGAGGAGGCTGTCCCTCAGGGCTGGCTGTGACATGCTGTTTTGGAGCTGCCTAACGGCTGTGTTATAGAACAGTATCCAGCTCATCTGTCCCTTCTACTTGTTCCGACCCTGGCAATGTTAGGAGGTCATCAAAGCTGCCCCATTTTTTCTGCCCAAAGTCCCAGTTCCTGCCAGCTGAGGTTCTGCTCCACACAAGGTGCTTCCACCAGTTCCTCAGCCCTCTCCCAGCTCTGACGCCTCCCCCCCCCCCCACCATGGCCACTGCTCTATGCATGTATAGCTTTCTATGGTGATCTTACAGTGCTGTCTTCAGCTTTTCATGAACCTTCATAGGCAGTGCAGAGTTAGCACCCAAGTCCAATCTGCAGCAAGCCATGTGCCCACCTGCTTAGCTGGGGAACTCCCCAGATACTTCTGCAGGCTGGGCAGCCTCAGCACCTGGCTGCCAGGAGGTAGCTGGCTTGGGGATTTTGTACTGACTTTCCAGGTAGAGTCTGTGAGAATGTCAGCTAGCATGTTTTCCATCTAAAGCACACCATTTCCCACATCCGAAGAGAGTGAATAAGCCGTAGTCTGTTTACCTCGTCTGCTTCCCATTCCTAGGCTTGGAACACACTAGAGCATTTTCCCCAGTATCTCACTCTGCTGCCAGGTTTGCCCTGAACTTCTCCAGTAATCCTTTCTGCCTCGGCCTCCTTGGTAGCTGGTTAGCAGCTACAGTTTTAATGCACTTATTCCAGAGAAGGAGGCAGCTGTGCCTTCTTTGTTGTCTTCAACTGGAAGAAGTAAAAAGTTTCTATGGTACAACTTTTTATTTTTCAAATTCAGGCTCTCTGTCATCTCCAGGCACTTAGTATAATAGAAAAAGTCAGAAAATCACACCGGTATTTCCAGGCCTCACCCACCACCCGAGATGGCCCCCACTGCCTGCTCTGGAATTCATTGAGCTCCCTTGTCTTTGCTAATCAGATCCTTACTCTTACTTAGCAGGGAGAGCAGTCAGGCTTTGTCGACATGGGACATGCATGTTGTAAGTTGTGCATACTTCATATGCTTTGCAGGTGGATGTGTGTGCACACATGGGACTCTCAACAAAACCAAGGTCTTGAGTGTGCCCCCCCCTCCCGTGTGTCTGTAAAGCATCCCTCCTCCTTCCTTGGGCAGCCACTGGTCTAGCTCTGTGGATTAGTTTGCGTTTTCTAGAGCATTCTAGAAATGGCTTCATAGTGTGTGCATTATTTTCTGCCCTGTGTTTACTCAATCTAGTTGCCCTAGAGTGACCTGTCTCACGTGCCAGGAATCTGTCCATTTTTGACTGATGAGTTTGACACAGTATGACAAGTCATCCTGCGATCACCTGGCATTGTACATCTGTTTTGTTCTCAGTATTGTTGGATAAAGCCAATAGTACTTTTGTGAACAATTCTTGGTGTAGAAACACACTTCCGTTTCCTTCTCTTGGTTAGACATCTGTGAATGGCTGGGTTGTGTGACTTGAAGTTGCTCTCTGATGTGGGTTTGCTGCTGTGCTCCTGCCGGGGCCGCCTGACATTTCTGGCTCCTCTCGTCCTTGCCAAGGGTTGGCAGTGTCCATCTCTGACATCTTATTTCACTCTGGAAGGTAGAGGGAGTCGCAGTTACTACGCTGGAAACTCACATGCCCCTCCCAACTCATGATGAAGTCTTTTCATGGTGAATTTGCTCCTCGTATTTTCCTTAGGGATGTGTCAGTTCCAGTGTTGTACCCACTTCTGTGCTGAGTTATCTTCTAAGTTGTAAGTGTTCTGAATGTGCCCCTGTCAGAGTGCAGTGCATGTTGGTGCCTATTTTCTCTGAGTCTAGCATTTATTGTTGTTGAAAATATATTTATTTTTATTATTATTGTAATGATGTGTGTAAATACTTCTGTGTGTGGTCTGTGCATGTGAGTGCAGATGCTATGTAGAGCCCAGAAGAGGGTGTTGTGGGCCCTTGGAGCCAGAGTTATGGATGGTTATAAGCCGTTGGATACAGTTGCTGGGAACAACACTCAGGCCCTCTGCAAGAGCATACTGTGCTCTTAACCACTGAGAGCCACCCAGGTCTCTCTGTAGTTTGTGATAATATGTATATATATGTATATATACATACATTTTTGGCTCCACTTCTATATATAGGTATATATACATATACACACATACATGTATATGTGTATGTATATGCACCTATATAGATATATATGTAAAACATATGTATGTGTATATATAATATATATGTACATACATATACACTATATGTGTGTGTGTGTGTGTGTGTGTATATATATATATATATATATATATATATATATAATAACCCCAGGCTAGCCTGGAACTCATAGCGATAGTCTTGCCTCAGCCTTCTGTATGCTAGGATTATAGGTATAAGCTACCACACAGGGCTTAACTTATGCTTTTTAATATCCCATTTAAGGAAAGTCAAATAGTTCAATATTGTGGAAGTGTTGTGACCTGGCATCCCACTCGAAGTCTTAGGAACCCCTAAGTCTCTGAAGCACACACTGGATCTGGTGTTTCAGAGTGTGACTTTCATCCCTGGGAGAACAGAATGAAGAGACCCTTACGTGTGTGTACAGGGGACACAACACAGAACAACAGCCATCTCCAACTGCAGGTTAACCACAGCCCCCTCCTTGCTGTCCCCCACAGTCTGAAGAGACAACTGGGTCTGCTGTCACTCAGCAGAGCCATCTCCCTTCCGTGTTACCACGGGGTCCGAAAGATTGATGGTTGTATTTAAAACGATCACACAGACCTGGAATCAACACTAGAAAATACAGATTTAAATCAGCAAGGAAATGGCAGAATGAAAGGAAATAAATTGTGCTGGCAACTACTGTCCCGTAATAAAATGTCGTGTGTGGCTGAAGGGCTTCTGTACAGGGCTGTCTGAGGCTTAGTGGCCATGTTAATTGAATAAGGTGCCTCATATTGACTTGGGGCAAGAATGAAATTTCCCTTAGCATCTATTTAGCTGGAGTTGTTGTTGGCAGCGGCCTGATGCTCATCTGTTACAGAACAACCAGCCCCTTTGCACTGATGTAATGGCTCCATAAGCAGCATCCAGCCCCAGCCTGCAGGTATGGCCTGTTTTCCCAGGGCAAGTCCTGACAGGTCCTGACAGGGCAAAGCTGGAGAAAGGCTCTGTAGGACTTAGAGGCTGCCCCAACGCCTTTCCATCAACAGATGTTGAAAAAATTGTTATCTATGTCAAGTAGTGGTTATTTATGACTGATGATCCCCAAGACTCCCAAGGAGAGCGCAGCCTGCCCTCTAGCTTTCCTGGTTGTTAGGGGATGTCTCCATAGTCACTGTGTCTGCTCATGAAGTGATCCCTTGCAGCCCACTCCTGTGATCCCCTGTTTCTGCTACACAATGGGCACCAGACATAGTTACCTCCTGGGATATCTTGGTAGTGGTTGAAGCTGTGCAGCCCTTGACCCAGCTTCAGAAGAGCCAAGTGATCAGAGCAGCCCCTTGGAATGTTCTGTCCCTCCCACAGCACAGTGCCTGCCATGATCTCACCTGGATTTGGCGAAGGCCTGGGACTAGCAAGTTCAGTTTCAAATGTGGAAACTAGACTTTTGTCCTCTTTCTTTCTTTTTTTTTAAATTAGATTATTTTCTTTATTTACATGTAAATTTTTCCTTTCCCAGGTTCCCCTCCAAAAAACAAACAAACAAACAAACAAACAAACAAACAAAAACAACAAGAACAAACCCCTTTTGCCCCCCCCC